>OY726525.1:4367992-4660492 GCA_963383655.1 Bathymodiolus septemdierum | reverse complement strand
CACAGGGAAACTGTACATCTTAAAGTAAAGGGCAGCGAGCATACACACACAGGGAAACTGTACATCTAAAAGTAAAGGGCAGCGAATTTATACACACAGGGAAACTGTACATCATAAAGTACAGGGCAGCAAGGTTACACACACAGGGAAACTGTACATCATAAAGTACAGGGCAGCAAGGTTACACACACAGGGAAACTGTGCATCTTAAAGTAATGGGCAACGAGTTTACACACACAGGGAAACGTTACATCTTAAAGTAAAGGGCAGCGAGTTTACACACACAGGAAAACTGTACATCTTAAAGTAAAGGGCAGCGAATTTACACACACAGGGAAACTGTACATCTTAAAGTAAAGGGCAGCGAGTTTACACACACAGGGAAACTGTACATCTTATAGTATAGGGCAGCGAGTTTACACACACAGGGAAACTGTACATCTTAGAGTAAAGGGCAGCGAGTTTACACACACAGGGAAACTGTACATCTTAAAGTAAAGAGCAGCGAGCATACACACACAGGGAAACTGTACATCTTAAAGTAAAGGGCAGCGAGTTTACACACACAAGAAAACTGTACTTTTTATAGTAAAGGGAAGCGAGTTTACACACACACAGGGAAACTGTACATCTTAAAGTAAAGGGCAGCGAGTTTACACACATAGGGAAACTGTACATCTTAAAGTAAAGGGAAGCGAGTTTACACACACAAGGAAACTGTACATCTTAAAGTAAAGGGCAGCGAGTTTACACACACAGGGAAACTGTACATCTTAAAGTAAAGGTCAGCGAGTTTACACACACATAGGGAAACTGTACATCTTAAAGTAAAGGGCAGCGAGTTTACACACACAGGGAAACTGTACATCTTAAAGTAAAGGGCAGCGAGTTTACACACACAGGGAAACTGTACATCTTAAAGTAAAGGACAGCGAGCATACACACACGGGGAAACTGTACATCTTAAAGTAAAGGGCAGCGAGTTTACACACACAGGGAAACTGTACATCTTAAAGTAAAGGGCAGCGAATTTACACACACAGGGAAACCGTACATCTTAAAATAAAGGACAGCGAGCATACACACACAGGGTAACTGTACATCTCAAAGTAAAGGGCAGCGAGTTTACACACACAGGGAAACTGTACATCTTAAAGTAAAGGGCAGCGAGCATACACAAACAGGGAAACTGTACATCTAAAAGTAAAGGGCAGCGAATTTATACACACAGGGAAACTGTACATCATAAAGTACAGGGCAGCAAGGTTACACACACAGGGAAACTGTACATCATAAAGTAAAGGGCAGCAAGGTTACACACACAGGGAAACTGTGCATCTTAAAGTAATGGGCAACGAGTTTACACACACAGGGAAACTGTACATCTTATAGTATAGGGCAGCGAGTTTACACACACAGGGAAACTGTACATCTTAGAGTAAAGGGCAGCGAGTTTACACACACAGGGAAACTGTACATCTTAAAGTAAAGAGCAGCGAGCATACACACACAGGGAAACTGTACATCTTAAAGTAAGGGGCAGCGCGTTTACACACACAAGAAAACTGTACTTTTTATAGTAAAGGGAAGCGAGTTTACACACACACAGGGAAACTGTACATCTAAAAGTAAAGGGTAACGAGCTTACACACACAGGGAAACTGTACATCTTAAAGTAAAGGGCAGCGAGTTTACACACACAGGGAAACTGTACATCTTAAAGTAAAGAGCAGCGATCATACACACACAGGGAAACTGTACATCTTAAAGTAAAGGGCAGCGAGTTTACAAACACAGGGAAACTCTACATCTTAAAGTAAAGGTCAGCGAGTTTACACACACAGGGAAACTGTAGATCTTAAAGTAAAGAGCAGCGGGCATACACGCACAGGGAAACTGTACATCTTAAAGTAAAGGGCAGCGAGTTTACACACATAGGGAAACTGTACATCTTAAAGTAAAGGGAAGCGAGTTTACACACACAAGGAAACTGTACATCTTAAAGTAAAGGGCAGCGAGTTTACACACACAGGGAAACTGTACATCTTAAAGTAAAGGACAGCGAGCATACACACACGGGGAAACTGTACATCTTAAAGTAAAGGGCAGCGAGTTTACACACACAGGGAAACTGTACATCTTAAAGTAAAGGGCAGCGAATTTACACACACAGGGAAACCGTACATCTTAAAATAAAGGACAGCGAGCATACACACACAGGGTAACTGTACATCTCAAAGTAAAGGGCAGCGAGTTTACACACACAGGGAAACTGTTCATCTTGGAGTAAAGGGCAGCGAGTTTACACACACAGGGAAACTGTACATCTTAAAGTAAAGGGCAGCGAGCATACACACACAGGGAAACTGTACATCTAAAAGTAAAGGGCAGCGAATTTATACACACAGGGAAACTGTACATCATAAAGTACAGGGCAGCAAGGTTACACACACAGGGAAACTGTACATCATAAAGTACAGGGCAGCAAGGTTACACACACAGGGAAACTGTGCATCTTAAAGTAATGGGCAACGAGTTTACACACACAGGGAAACGGTACATCTTAAAGTAAAGGGCAGCGAGTTTACACACACAGGAAAACTGTACATCTTAAAGTAAAGGGCAGCGAGTTTACACACACAGGGAAACTGTACATCTTAAAGTAAAGGGCAGCGAGTTTACACACACAGGGAAACTGTACATCTTATAGTATAGGGCAGCGAGTTTACACACACAGGGAAACTGTACATCTTAGAGTAAAGGGCAGCGAGTTTACACACACAGGGAAACTGTACATCTTAAAGTAAAGAGCAGCGAGCATACACACACAGGGAAACTGTACATCTTAAAGTAAAGGGCAGCGAGTTTACACACACAAGAAAACTGTACTTTTTATAGTAAAGGGAAGCGAGTTTACACACACACAGGGAAACTGTACATCTTAAAGTAAAGGGCAGCGAGTTTACACACATAGGGAAACTGTACATCTTAAAGTAAAGGGAAGCGAGTTTACACACACAAGGAAACTGTACATCTTAAAGTAAAGGGCAGCGAGTTTACACACACAGGGAAACTGTACATCTTAAAGTAAAGGTCAGCGAGTTTACACACACATAGGGAAACTGTACATCTTAAAGTAAAGGGCAGCGAGTTTACACACACAGGGAAACTGTACATCTTAAAGTAAAGGGCAGCGAGTTTACACACACAGGGAAACTGTACATCTTAAAGTAAAGGACAGCGAGCATACACACACGGGGAAACTGTACATCTTAATGTAAAGGGCAGCGAGTTTACACACACAGGGAAACTGTACATCTTAAAGTAAAGGGCAGCGAATTTACACACACAGGGAAACCGTACATCTTAAAATAAAGGACAGCGAGCATACACACACAGGGTAACTGTACATCTCAAAGTAAAGGGCAGCGAGTTTACACACACAGGGAAACTGTTCATCTTAGAGTAAAGGGCAGCGAGTTTACACACACAGGGAAACTGTACATCTTAAAGTAAAGGGCAGCGAGCATACACACACAGGGAAACTGTACATCTAAAAGTAAAGGGCAGCGAATTTATACACACAGGAAAACTGTACATCATAAAGTACAGGGCAGCAAGGTTACACACACAGGGAAACTGTACATCATAAAGTACAGGGCAGCAAGGTTACACACACAGGGAAACTGTGCATCTTAAAGTAATGGGCAACGAGTTTACACACACAGGGAAACGGTACATCTTAAAGTAAAGGGCAGCGAGTTTACACACATAGGAAAACTGTACATCTTAAAGTAAAGGGCAGCGAGTTTACACACACAGGGAAACTGTACATCTTAAAGTAAAGGGCAGCGAGTTTACACACACAGGAAAACTGTACATCTTAAAGTAAAGGGCAGCGAGTTTACACACACAGGGAAACTGTACATCTTAAAGTAAAGGGCAGCGAATTTACACACACAGGGAAACCGTACATCTTAAAATAAAGGACAGCGAGCATACACACACAGGGTAACTGTACATCTCAAAGTAAAGGGCAGCGAGTTTACACACACAGGGAAACTGTTCATCTTGGAGTAAAGGGCAGCGAGTTTACACACACAGGGAAACTGTACATCTTAAAGTAAAGGGCAGCGAGCATACACACACAGGGAAACTGTACATCTAAAAGTAAAGGGCAGCGAATTTATACACACAGGGAAACTGTACATCATAAAGTACAGGGCAGCAAGGTTACACACACAGGGAAACTGTACATCATAAAGTACAGGGCAGCAAGGTTACACACACAGGGAAACTGTGCATCTTAAAGTAATGGGCAACGAGTTTACACACACAGGGAAACGGTACATCTTAAAGTAAAGGGCAGCGAGTTTACACACACAGGAAAACTGTACATCTTAAAGTAAAGGGCAGCGAGTTTACACACACAGGGAAACTGTACATCTTAAAGTAAAGGGCAGCGAGTTTACACACACAGGGAAACTGTACATCTTATAGTATAGGGCAGCGAGTTTACACACACAGGGAAACTGTACATCTTAGAGTAAAGGGCAGCGAGTTTACACACACAGGGAAACTGTACATCTTAAAGTAAAGAGCAGCGAGCATACACACACAGGGAAACTGTACATCTTAAAGTAAAGGGCAGCGAGTTTACACACACAAGAAAACTGTACTTTTTATAGTAAAGGGAAGCGAGTTTACACACACACAGGGAAACTGTACATCTTAAAGTAAAGGGCAGCGAGTTTACACACATAGGGAAACTGTACATCTTAAAGTAAAGGGAAGCGAGTTTACACACACAAGGAAACTGTACATCTTAAAGTAAAGGGCAGCGAGTTTACACACACAGGGAAACTGTACATCTTAAAGTAAAGGTCAGCGAGTTTACACACACATAGGGAAACTGTACATCTTAAAGTAAAGGGCAGCGAGTTTACACACACAGGGAAACTGTACATCTTAAAGTAAAGGGCAGCGAGTTTACACACACAGGGAAACTGTACATCTTAAAGTAAAGGACAGCGAGCATACACACACGGGGAAACTGTACATCTTAATGTAAAGGGCAGCGAGTTTACACACACAGGGAAACTGTACATCTTAAAGTAAAGGGCAGCGAATTTACACACACAGGGAAACCGTACATCTTAAAATAAAGGACAGCGAGCATACACACACAGGGTAACTGTACATCTCAAAGTAAAGGGCAGCGAGTTTACACACACAGGGAAACTGTTCATCTTAGAGTAAAGGGCAGCGAGTTTACACACACAGGGAAACTGTACATCTTAAAGTAAAGGGCAGCGAGCATACACACACAGGGAAACTGTACATCTAAAAGTAAAGGGCAGCGAATTTATACACACAGGGAAACTGTACATCATAAAGTACAGGGCAGCAAGGTTACACACACAGGGAAACTGTACATCATAAAGTACAGGGCAGCAAGGTTACACACACAGGGAAACTGTGCATCTTAAAGTAATGGGCAACGAGTTTACACACACAGGGAAACGGTACATCTTAAAGTAAAGGGCAGCGAGTTTACACACATAGGAAAACTGTACATCTTAAAGTAAAGGGCAGCGAGTTTACACACACAGGGAAACTGTACATCTTAAAGTAAAGGGCAGCGAGTTTACACACACAGGAAAACTGTACATCTTAAAGTAAAGGGCAGCGAGTTTACACACACAGGGAAACTGTACATCTTATAGTATAGGGCAGCGAGTTTACACACACAGGGAAACTGTACATCTTAGAGTAAAGAGCAGCGAGTTTACACACACAGGGAAACTGTACATCTTAAAGTAAAGAGCAGCGAGCATACACACACAGGGAAACTGTACATCTTAAAGTAAAGGGCAGCGAGTTTACACACACAAGAAAACTGTACTTTTTATAGTAAAGGGAAGCGAGTTTACACACACACAGGGAAACTGTACATCTTAAAGTAAAGGGTAACGAGTTTACACACACAGGGAAACCGTACATCTTAAAGTAAAGGGCAGCGAGTTTACACACACAGGGAAACTGTACATCTTAAAGTAAAGAGCAGCGATCATACACACACAGGGAAACTGTACATCTTAAAGTAAAGGGCAGCGAGTTTACAAACACAGGGAAACTCTACATCTTAAAGTAAAGGCCAGCGAGTTTACACACACAGGGAAACTGTACATCTTAAAGTAAAGAGCAGCGGGCATACACGCACAGGGAAACTGTACATCTTAAAGTAAAGGGCAGCGAGTTTACAAACATAGGGAAACTGTACATTTTAAAGTAAAGGGAAGCGAGTTTACACACACAAGGAAACTGTACCTCTTAAAGTAAAGGGCAGCGAGTTTACACACACAGGGAAACTTTACATCTTAAAGTAAAGGGAAGCGAGTTTACACACACAAGGAAACTGTACATCTTAAAGTAAAGGGCAGCGAGTTTACACACACAGGGAAACTGTACATCTTAAAGTAAAGGGCAGCGAGTTTACACACACAGGGAAACTGTACATCTTAAAGTAAAGGGCAGCGAGATTACACACACAGGGAAACTGTACATCTTATAGTATAGGGCAGCGAGTTTACACACACAGGGAAACTGTACATCTTAGAGTAAAGGGCAGCGACTTTACACACACAGGGAAACTGTACATCTTAAAGTAAAGAGCAGCGAGCATGCACACACAGGGAAACTGTACATCTTAAAGTAAAGGGCAGCGAGTTTACACACACAAGAAAACTGTACTTTTTATAGTAAAGGGCAGCGAGTTTACACACACAGGGAAACTGTACATCTTAATGTAAAGGGCAGCGAGTTTACATACACAGGGAAACTGTACATATTAAAGTAAAGGGTAACGAGTTTACACACACATGGAAACTGTACATCTTAAAGTAAAGGGCAACGAATTTACACACACAGGGAAACTGAACATCTTAAAGTAAAGGGTAACGAATTTACACACACAGGGAAACTGTACATCTTAAAGTAAAGGGCAGCGAGTTTACACACACAGGGAAACTGTACATCTTAAAGTAAAGGGCAGCGAATTTACACACACAGGGAAACTACATCTTAAAGTAAAGAGGAGCGACCATACACACACCGGGAAACTGTACATCTTAAAGTAAAGGGCAGCGAGTTTACACACACAGGGAAACCGTACATCTTAAAGTAAAGGGCAGCGAGTTTACACACACAGGGAAACTGTACATCTTAAAGTAAAGGGCAGCGAGTTTATACACACAAGGAAACTTTACATCTTAAAGTAAAGGGTAACGAATTTACACACACAGGGAAACTGTACATCTTAAAGTAAAGGGCAGCGAGTTTACACACACAGGGAAACTGTACATCTTAAAGTAAAGGGCAGCGAGTTTACACACACAGGGAATCTGTACATCTTAAAGTAAAGGGCAGCGAATTTACACACACAGGGAAACTACATCTTAAAGTAAAGAGCAGCGACCATACACACACCGGGAAACTGTACATCTTAAAGTAAAGGGCAGCGAGTTTACACACACATGGAAACTCTACATCTTAAAGTAAAGGCCAGCGAGTTTACACAAACAGTGAAACTGTTCATATTAAAGTAAAGAGCAGCGGGCATACACGCACAGGAAAACTGTACATCTTAAGTAAAGGGCAGCGAGTTTACACACACAGGGAAACTGTACATCTTAAAGTAAAGGGAAGCGAGTTTACACACACAAGAAAACTGTACATCTTAAAGTAAAGGGCAGCGAGTTTACACACACAGGGAAACTGTACATCTTAAGGTAAAGGGCAGCGAGTTTACACACACAGGGAAACTGTACATCTTAAAATAAAGGGCAGCGAGTTTACACACACAGATAAACTGTACATCTTAAAGTAAAGGGCAGCGAGTTTACACACACAGGGAAACTGTACATCTTAAAGTAAAGGGCAGCGAGTTTACACACACAGGGAAACTGTACATCTTAAAGTAAAGGGCAGCGAGTTTACACACAGAGGGAAACTCTACATCTTAAAGTAAAGGGCAGCGAGTTTACACACACAGGGAAACTGTACATCTTAAAGTAAAGGGCAGCGAGTTTATACACACAGGGAAACCGTATATCTTAAAGTAAAGAGCAGCGAGCATACACACACAGGGAAACTGTATATCTTAAAGTAAAGGGCAGCGAATTTACACACACAGGGAAACTGAACATCTTAAAGTAAAGGGCAGCGAGTTTACACACACAGGGAAACTGTGCATCTTAAAGTAAAGAGCAGCGAGCATACACACAGGGAAACTGTACATCTTAAAGTAATGGGCAGCGAATTTACACACACAGGGAAACCGTACATCTTAAAATAAAGGGCAGCGAGTTTATACATACAGGGAAACTGTACATCTTAAAGTAAAGGGCAGCGAGTTTGAACACACAGGGAAACTGTACATCTTAAAGTAAAGAGCAGCGAGTTTACACACGCAGGGAAACTGTACATCTTAAAGTAAAGGGCAGCGAGCATACACACCCAGGGAAACTGTACATCTTAAAGTAAAGGGCAGCGAGTTTATACACACAGGGAAACTGTATATCATAAAGTAAAGGGCAGCGAGTTTATACACACAGGGAAACTGTACATCATAAAGTACAGGGCAGCGAGGTTACACACACAGGGAAACTGTGCATCTTAAAGTAATGGGCAACGAGTTTACACACACAGAGAAACTGTACATCTTAAAGTAAAGGGCAGCGAGTTTACACACACAGGATAACTGTACATCTTAAAGTAAAGGGTAGCGAGGATACACACCCAGGGAAACTGTACATCTTAAAGTAAAGAGCAGCCAGTTTACACACACAGGGAGACCGTACATCTTGAAGTAAAGGCCAGCGAGTTTACACACACAGGGAAACTGTACATCTTAAAGTAAAGAGCAGCCAGTTTACACACACAGGGAAACCGTACATCTTAAAGTAAAGGCCAGCGAGTTTACACACACAGGGAAACTGTACATCTTAAAGTAAAGAGCAGCCAGTTTACACACACAGGGAAACCGTACATCTTAAAGTAAAGGGCAGCGAATTTACAAACACATGGAAACTGTACATCTTAAAGTAAAGGGCAGCGAGTTTACACACACAGGGAAACCGTATATCTTAAAGTAAAGGGTAGCGAGTTTACACACACAGGGAAACCGTACATCTTAAAGTAAAGGGCAGCGAGTTTACACACGCACGGAAACTGTACATCTTAAAGTAAAGGGAAGCGAGGTTACACACACAAAGGGAAACTGTACATCTTAAAGTAAAGGGCAGCGAGTTTACACACACAGGGAAACTGTACATCTTAAAGTAAAGGACAGCGAGCTTACACACACAGGGAAACTGTACATCTTAAATTAAAGGGAAGCGAGTTTACACACACAGGGAAACTGTACATCTTAAAGTAAAGGGCAGCGAGTTTACACACACAGGGAAACTGTACATCTTAAAGTAAAGGGCAGCGAGTTTACACACACAGGGAAACTGTACATCTTAAAGTAAAGGGCAGCGAGTTTACACACACAGGGAAACTGTACATCTTAAAGTAAAGGGCAGCGAGTTTACACACACAGGGAAACTGTACATCTTAAAGTAAAGGGAAGCGAGTTTACACACACAAGGAAACTGTACATCTTAAAGTAAAGGGCAGCGAGTTTACACACACAGGGAAACTGTACATCTTAAAGTAAAGGGCAGCGAGTTTACACACACAGGGAAACTGTACATCTTAAAGTAAAGGGCAGCGAGTTTATACACAAAGGGAAACTGTACATTTTAAAGTAAAGGGAAGCGAGTTTACACACACAGGGAAACTGTACATCTTAGAGTAAAGGGCAGCGAGTTTACAAACGCACAGAAACTGTACATCTTAAAGTAAAGGGTAGCGAGTTTACACACACAGGGAAACTGTACATCTTAAAGTAAAGGGCAGCGAGTTTACACACAGAGGGAAACTGTACATCTTAAAGTAAAGGGCAGCGAGTACCCAAACACAGGGAAACTGCACATCTTAAAGTAAAGGGTAACGAGTTTACACACACAGGGAAACTGTACATCTTAAAGTAAAGGGCAGCGAGTTTACACACACAGGGAAACTGTACATCTTAAAGTAAAGGGCAGCGAGTTTACATACACAGGGAAACTGTACATATTAAAGTAAAGGGTAACGAGTTTACACACACATGGAAACTGTACATCTTAAAGTAAAGGGCAACGAGTTTACACACACAGGGAAACTGTACATCTCAAAGTAAAGGGTAACGAGTTTACACACACAGGGAAACTGTACATCTTAAAGTAAAGGGCAGCGAGTTTACACACACAGGGAAACTGTACATCTTAAAGTAAAGGGCAGCGAGTTTACACACACAGGGAAACTACATCTTAAAGTAAAGAGCAGCGACCATACACACACCGGGAAACTGTACATCTTAAAGTAAAGGGCAGCGAGTTTACACACACAGGGAAACCGTACATCTTAAAGTAAAGGGCAGCGAGTTTACACACACAGGGAAACTGTACATCTTAAAGTAAAGGGCAGCGAGTTTATACACACATGGAAACTTTACATCTTAAAGTAAAGGGTAACGAGTTTACACACACAGGGAAACTGTACATCTTAAAGTAAAGGGCATCGAGTTTACACACACAGGGAAACTGTACATTTTAAAGTAAAGAGCAGCGAGAGCATACACGCACAGGGAAACTGTACATCTTAAAGTAAAGGACAGTGAGCTTACACACACAGGGAAACTGTACATCTTAAAGTAAAGGGCAGCGAGTTTACACACACAGGGAAACTGTACATCTTAAAGTAAAGGGAAGCGAGTTTGCACACACAGGGAAACTGTACATCTTAGAGTAAAGGGCAGCGAGTTTACACACACAGGGAAACTGTACATCTTAAAGTAAAGGGAAGCGAGATTACACACACAGGGAAACTGTACATCTTAAAGTAAAGGGCAACGAGATTACACACACAGGGAAACTGTACATCTCAAAGTAAAGAGCAGCGAGCATACACACACAGGGAAACTGTTCATCTTAAAGTAAAGGGCAGCGAGTTTATACACACAAGGAAACTCTACATCTTAAAGTAAAGGCCAGCGAGTTTACACAAACAGTGAAACTGTTCATATTAAAGTAAAGAGCAGCGGGCATACACGCACAGGAAAACTGTACATCTTAAGTAAAGGGCAGCGAGTTTACACACACAGGGAAACTGTACATCTTAAAGTAAAGGGAAGCGAGTTTACACACACAAGAAAACTGTACATCTTAAAGTAAAGGGCAGCGAGTTTACACACACAGGGAAACTGTACATCTTAAGGTAAAGGGCAGCGAGTTTACACACACAGGGAAACTGTACATCTTAAAATAAAGGGCAGCGAGTTTACACACACAGGGAAACTGTACATCTTAAAGTAAAGGGCAGCGAGTTTACACACACAGGGAAACTGTACATCTTAAAGTAAAGGGCAGCGAGTTTACACACACAGGGAAACTGTACATCTTAAAGTAAAGGGCAGCGAGTTTACACACAGAGGGAAACTCTACATCTTAAAGTAAAGGGCAGCGAGTTTACACACACAGGGAAACTGTACATCTTAAAGTAAAGAGCAGCGAGCATACACACACAGGGAAACTGTATATCTTAAAGTAAAGGGCAGCGAATTTACACACACAGGGAAACTGAACATCTTAAAGTAAAGGGCAGCGAGTTTACACACACAGGGAAACTGTACATCTTAAAGTAAAGAGCAGCGAGCATACACACAGGGAAACTGTACATCTTAAAGTAATGGGCAGCGAATTTACACACACAGGGAAACCGTACATCTTAAAATAAAGGGCAGCGAGTTTATACATACAGGGAAACTGTACATCTTAAAGTAAAGGGCAGCGAGTTTGAACACACAGGGAAACTGTACATCTTAAAGTAAAGAGCAGCGAGTTTACACACGCAGGGAAACTGTACATCTTAAAGTAAAGGGCAGCGAGCATACACACCCAGGGAAACTGTACATCTTAAAGTAAAGGGCAGCGAGTTTATACACACAGGGAAACTGTATATCATAAAGTAAAGGGCAGCGAGTTTATCCACACAGGGAAACTGTACATCATAAAGTACAGGGCAGCGAGGTTACACACACAGGGAAACTGTGCATCTTAAAGTAATGGGCAACGAGTTTACACACACAGAGAAACTGTACATCTTAAAGTAAAGGGCAGCGAGTTTACACACACAGGATAACTGTACATCTTAAAGTAAAGGGTAGCGAGGATAAACACCCAGGGAAACTGTACATCTTAAAGTAAAGAGCAGCCAGTTTACACACACAGGGAGACCGTACATCTTGAAGTAAAGGCCAGCGAGTTTACACACACAGGGAAACTGTACATCTTAAAGAAAAGAGCAGCCAGTTTACACACACAGGGAAACCGTACATCTTAAAGTAAAGGCCAGCGAGTTTACACACACAGGGAAACTGTACATCTTAAAGTAAAGAGCAGCCAGTTTACACACACAGGGAAACCGTACATCTTAAAGTAAAGGGCAGCGAATTTACAAACACATGGAAACTGTACATCTTAAAGTAAAGGGCAGCGAGTTTACACACACAGGGAAACCGTATATCTTAAAGTAAAGGGTAGCGAGTTTACACACACAGGGAAACCGTACATCTTAAAGTAAAGGGCAGCGAGTTTACACACGCACGGAAACTGTACATCTTAAAGTAAAGGGAAGCGAGGTTACACACACAAAGGGAAACTGTACATCTTAAAGTAAAGGGCAGCGAGTTTACACACACAGGGAAACTGTACATCTTAAAGTAAAGGACAGCGAGCTTACACACACAGGGAAACTGTACATCTTAAATTAAAGGGAAGCGAGTTTACACACACAGGGAAACTGTACATCTTAAAGTAAAGGGCAGCGAGTTTACACACACAGGGAAACTGTACATCTTAAAGTAAAGGGCAGCGATTTTACACACACAGGGAAACTGTACATCTTAAAGTAAAGGGCAGCGAGTTTACACACACAGGGAAACTGTACATCTTAAAGTAAAGGGCAGCGAGTTTACACACACAGGGAAACTGTACATCTTAAAGTAAAGGGAAGCGAGTTTACACACACAAGGAAACTGTACATCTTAAAGTAAAGGGCAGCGAGTTTACACACACAGGGAAACTGTACATCTTAAAGTAAAGGGCAGCGAGTTTACACACACAGGGAAACTGTACATCTTAAAGTAAAGGGCAGCGAGTTTATACACATAGGGAAACTGTACATTTTAAAGTAAAGGGAAGCGAGTTTACACACACAGGGAAACTGTACATCTTAGAGTAAAGGGCAGCGAGTTTACAAACGCACAGAAACTGTACATCTTAAAGTAAAGGGTAGCGAGTTTACACACACAGGGAAACTGTACATCTTAAAGTAAAAGGCAGCGAGTTTACACACAGAGGGAAACTGTACATCTTAAAGTAAAGGGCAGCGAGTACCCAAACACAGGGAAACTGCACATCTTAAAGTAAAGGGTAACGAGTTTACACACACAGGGAAACTGTACATCTTAAAGTAAAGGGCAGCGAGTTTACACACACAGGGAAACTGTACATCTTAAAGTAAAGGGCAGCGAGTTTACATACACAGGGAAACTGTACATATTAAAGTAAAGGGTAACGAGTTTACACACACATGGAAACTGTACATCTTAAAGTAAAGGGCAACGAGTTTACACACACAGGGAAACTGTACATCTCAAAGTAAAGGGTAACGAGTTTACACACACAGGGAAACTGTACATCTTAAAGTAAAGGGCAGCGAGTTTACACACACAGGGAAACTGTACATCTTAAAGTAAAGGGCAGCGAGTTTACACACACAGGGAAACTACATCTTAAAGTAAAGAGCAGCGACCATACACACACCGGGAAACTGTACATCTTAAAGTAAAGGGCAGCGAGTTTACACACACAGGGAAACCGTACATCTTAAAGTAAAGGGCAGCGAGTTTACACACACAGGGAAACTGTACATCTTAAAGTAAAGGGCAGCGAGTTTATACACACAAGGAAACTTTACATCTTAAAGTAAAGGGTAACGAGTTTACACACACAGGGAAACTGTACATCTTAAAGTAAAGGGCATCGAGTTTACACACACAGGGAAACTGTACATTTTAAAGTAAAGAGCAGCGAGAGCATACACGCACAGGGAAACTGTACATCTTAAAGTAAAGGACAGTGAGCTTACACACACAGGGAAACTGTACATCTTAAAGTAAAGGGCAGCGAGTTTACACACACAGGGAAACTGTACATCTTAAAGTAAAGGGAAGCGAGTTTACACACACAGGGAAACTGTACATCTTAGAGTAAAGGGCAGCGAGTTTACACACACAGGGAAACTGTACATCTTAAAGTAAAGGGAAGCGAGATTACACACACAGGGAAACTGTACATCTTAAAGTAAAGGGCAACGAGATTACACACACAGGGAAACTGTACATCTCAAAGTAAAGAGCAGCGAGCATACACACACAGGGAAACTGTTCATCTTAAAGTAAAGGGCAGCGAGTTTACACACACAAGGAAACTGTACATCTTAAAGTAAAGGAATGCGAGTTTACACACACAGGGAAACTGTACATCTTAAAGTAAAAGGCAGCGAGTTTACACACACAGGGAAACTGTACATCTTAAAGTAAAGGGCAGCGAGTTTACACACACAGGGAAACTGTACATCTTAAAGTAAAGGGCAGCGAGTTTACACACACAGGGAAACTGTACATCTTAAAGTAAAGGGAAGCGAGTTTACACACACAAGGAAACTGTACATCTTAAAGAAAAGGGCAGCGAGTTTACACACACAGGGAAACTGTACATCTTAAAGTAAAGGGCAGCGAGTTTACACACACAGGGAAACTGTACATCTTAAAGTAAAGGGCAGCGAGTTTACACACATAAGGAAACTGTACATCTTAAAGTAAAGGGAAGCGAGTTTACACACACAGGGAAACTGTACATCTTAGAGTAAAGGGCAGCGAGTTTACACACACAGGGAAACTGTACATCTTAAAGTAAAGGGTAGGGAGTTTACACACACAGGGAAACTGTACATCTTAAAGTAAAGGGCAGCGAGTTTACACACAGAGGGAAACTGTACATCTTAAAGTAAAGGGCAGCGAGTACCCAAACACAGGGAAACTGCACATCTTAAAGTAAAGGGTAACGAGTTTACACACACAGGGAAACTGTACATCTTAAAGTAAAGGGCAGCGAGTTTACACACACAGGGAAACTGTACATCTTAATGTAAAGGGCAGCGAGTTTACATACACAGGGAAACTGTACATATTAAAGTAAAGGGTAACGAGTTTACACACACAGGGAAACTGTACATCTTAAAGTAAAGGGCAACGAGTTTATACACACAGGGAAACTGTACATCTTAAAGTAAAGGGTAACGAGTTTACACACACAGGGAAACTGTACATCTTAAAGTAAAGGGCAGCGAGTTTACACACACAGGGAAACTGTACATCTTAAAGTAAAGGGCAGCGAGTTTACACACACAGGGAAACTACATCTTAAAGTAAAGAGCAGCGACCATACACACACCGGGAAACTGTACATCTTAAAGTAAAGGGCAGCGAGTTTACACACACAGGTAAACTGTACATCTTAAAGTAAAGGGTAACAAGTTTACACACACAGGGAAACTGTACATCTTAAAGTAAAGGGCAGCGAGTTTACACACACAGGGAAACTGTACATCTTAAAGTAAAGGGCAGCGAGTTTACACACACAGGGAAACTACATCTTAAAGTAAAGAGCAGCGACCATACACACAACGGGAAACTGTACATCTTAAAGTAAAGGGAAGCGAGTTTACACACACAAGGAAACTGTACATCTTAAAGTAAAGGGCAGCGAGTTTACACACACAGGGAAACTGTACATCTTAAAGTAAAGGGCAGCGAGTTTACACACACAGGGAAACTGTACATCTTAAAGTAAAGGGCAGCGAGTTTATACACATAGGGAAACTGTACATTTTAAAGTAAAGGGAAGCGAGTTTACACACACAGGGAAACTGTACATCTTAGAGTAAAGGGCAGCGAGTTTACAAACGCACGGAAACTGTGCATCTTAAAGTAAAGGGTAGCGAGTTTACACACACAGGGAAACTGTACATCTTAAAGTAAAGGGCAGCGAGTTTACACACAGAGGGAAACTGTAGATCTTAAAGTAAAGGGCAGCGAGTACCCAAACACAGGGAAACTGCACATCTTAAAGTAAAGGGTAACGAGTTTACACACACAGGGAAACTGTACATCTTAAAGTAAAGGGCAGCGAGTTTACACACACAGGGAAACTGTACATCTTAAAGTAAAGGGCAGCGAGTTTAGATACACAGGGAAACTGTACATATTAAAGTAAAGGGTAACGAGTTTACACACACATGGAAACTGTACATCTTAAAGTAAAGGGCAACGAGTTTACACACACAGGGAAACTGTACATCTCAAAGTAAAGGGTAACGAGTTTACACACACAGGGAAACTGTACATCTTAAAGTAAAGGGCAGCGAGTTTACACACACAGGGAAACTGTACATCTTAAAGTAAAGGGCAGCGAGTTTACACACACAGGGAAACTACATCTTAAAGTAAAGAGCAGCGACCATACACACACCGGGAAACTGTACATCTTAAAGTAAAGGGCAGCGAGTTTACACACAC
Source organism: Bathymodiolus septemdierum (assembly GCA_963383655.1). NCBI lineage: Eukaryota > Metazoa > Mollusca > Bivalvia > Mytilida > Modiolidae > Bathymodiolus > Bathymodiolus septemdierum. The sequence goes on along the minus strand of OY726525.1, from coordinate 4,643,706 downwards.
AGGGAAACCGTACATCTTAAAGTAAAGGGCAGCGAGTTTACACACACAGGGAAACTGTACATCTTAAAGTAAAGGGCAGCGAGTTTATACACACAAGGAAACTTTACATCTTAAAGTAAAGGGTAACGAGTTTACACACACAGGGAAACTGTACATCTTAAAGTAAAGGGCATCGAGTTTACACACACAGGGAAACTGTACATTTTAAAGTAAAGAGCAGCGAGAGCATACACGCACAGGGAAACTGTACATCTTAAAGTAAAGGACAGTGAGCTTACACACACAGGGAAACTGTACATCTTAAAGTAAAGGGCAGCGAGTTTACACACACAGGGAAACTGTACATCTTAAAGTAAAGGGAAGCGAGTTTACACACACAGGGAAACTGTACATCTTAGAGTAAAGGGCAGCGAGTTTACACACACAGGGAAACTGTACATCTTAAAGTAAAGGGAAGCGAGATTACACACACAGGGAAACTGTACATCTTAAAGTAAAGGGCAACGAGATTACACACACAGGGAAACTGTACATCTCAAAGTAAAGAGCAGCGAGCATACACACACAGGGAAACTGTTCATCTTAAAGTAAAGGGCAGCGAGTTTACACACACAAGGAAACTGTACATCTTAAAGTAAAGGAATGCGAGTTTACACACACAGGGAAACTGTACATCTTAAAGTAAAAGGCAGCGAGTTTACACACACAGGGAAACTGTACATCTTAAAGTAAAGGGCAGCGAGTTTACACACACAGGGAAACTGTACATCTTAAAGTAAAGGGCAGCGAGTTTACACACACAGGGAAACTGTACATCTTAAAGTAAAGGGAAGCGAGTTTACACACACAAGGAAACTGTACATCTTAAAGTAAAGGGCAGCGAGTTTACACACACAGGGAAACTGTACATCTTAAAGTAAAGGGCAGCGAGTTTACACACACAGGGAAACTGTACATCTTAAAGTAAAGGGCAGCGAGTTTACACACATAGGGAAACTGTACATCTTAAAGTAAAGGGAAGCGAGTTTACACACACAGGGAAACTGTACATCTTAGAGTAAAGGGCAGCGAGTTTACACACACAGGGAAACTGTACATCTTAAAGTAAAGGGTAGGGAGTTTACACACACAGGGAAACTGTACATCTTAAAGTAAAGGGCAGCGAGTTTACACACAGAGGGAAACTGTACATCTTAAAGTAAAGGGCAGCGAGTACCCAAACACAGGGAAACTGCACATCTTAAAGTAAAGGGTAACGAGTTTACACACACAGGGAAACTGTACATCTTAAAGTAAAGGGCAGCGAGTTTACACACACAGGGAAACTGTACATCTTAATGTAAAGGGCAGCGAGTTTACATACACAGGGAAACTGTACATATTAAAGTAAAGGGTAACGAGTTTACACACACATGGAAACTGTACATCTTAAAGTAAAGGGCAACGAGTTTATACACACAGGGAAACTGTACATCTTAAAGTAAAGGGTAACGAGTTTACACACACAGGGAAACTGTACATCTTAAAGTAAAGGGCAGCGAGTTTACACACACAGGGAAACTGTACATCTTAAAGTAAAGGGCAGCGAGTTTACACACACAGGGAAACTACATCTTAAAGTAAAGAGCAGCGACCATACACACACCGGGAAACTGTACATCTTAAAGTAAAGGGCAGCGAGTTTACACACACAGGGAAACTGTACATCTTAAAGTAAAGGGCAGCGAGTTTACACACACAGGGAAACTGTACATCTTAAAGTAAAGGGCAGCGAGTTTACACACACAGGGAAACTACATCTTAAAGTAAAGAGCAGCGACCATACACACACCGGGAAACTGTACATCTTAAAGTAAAGGGCAGCGAGTTTACAAACACAGGGAAACTGTACATCTTAAAGTAAAGGGTAACGAGTTTACACACACAGGGAAACTGTACATCTCAAAGTAAAGGGCAGCGAGTTTACACACACAGGGAAACTGTACATCTTAAAGTAAAGGGCAGCGAGTTTACACACACAGGGAAACTACATCTTAAAGTAAAGAGCAGCGACCATACACACACCGGGAAACTGTACATCTTAAAGTAAAGGGCAGCGAGTTCACACAAACAGGGAAACCGTACATCTTAAAGTAAAGGGCAGCGAGTTTACACACACAGGGAAACTGTACATCTTAAAGTAAAGGGCAGCGAGTTTATACACACAAGGAAATTTTACATCTTAAAGTAAAGGGTAACGAGTTTACACACACAGGGAAACTGTACATCTTAAAGTAAAGGGCATCGAGTTTACACACACAGGGAAACTGTACATTTTAAAGTAAAGAGCAGCGAGAGCATACACGCACAGGGAAACTGTACATCTTAAAGTAAAGGACAGTGAGCTTACACACACAGGGAAACTGTACATCTTAAAGTAAAGGGCAGCGAGTTTACACACACAGGGAAACTGTACATCTTAAAGTAAAGGGAAGCGAGTTTACACACACAGGGAAACTGTACATCTTAGAGTAAAGGGCAGCGAGTTTACACACACAGGGAAACTGTACATCTTAAAGTAAAGGGAAGCGAGATTACACACACAGGGAAACTGTACATCTTAAAGTAAAGGGCAACGAGATTACACACACAGGGAAACTGTACATCTGAAAGTAAAGAGCAGCGAGCATACACACACAGGGAAACTGTTCATCTTAAAGTAAAGGGCAGCGAGTTTACACACACAAGGAAACTGTACATCTTAAAGTAAAGGAATGCGAGTTTACACACACAGGTAAACTGTACATCTTAAAGTAAAAGGCAGCGAGTTTACACACACAGGGAAACTGTACATCTTAAAGTAAAGGGCAGCGAGTTTACACACACAGGGAAACTGTACATCTTAGAGTAAAGGGCAGCGAGTTTACACACACAGGGAAACTGTACATCTTAAAGTAAAGGGTAGCGAGTTTACACACACAGGGAAACTGTACATCTTAAAGTAAAGGGCAGCGAGTTTACACACAGAGGGAAACTGTACATCTTAAAGTAAAGGGAAGCGAGTACCCAAACACAGGGAAACTGCACATCTTAAAGTAAAGGGTAACGAGTTTACACACACAGGGAAACTGTACATCTTAAAGTAAAGGGCAGCGAGTTTACACACACAGGGAAACTGTACATCTTAATGTAAAGGGCAGCGAGTTTACATACACAGGGAAACTGTATAAATATTAAAGTAAAGGGTAACGAGTTTACACACACATGGAAACTGTACATCTTAAAGTAAAGGGCAACGAGTTTACACACACAGGGAAACTGTACATCTTAAAGTAAAGGGTAACGAGTTTACACACACAGGGAAACTGTACATCTTAAAGTAAAGGGCAGCGAGTTTACACACACAGGGAAACTGTACATCTTAAAGTAAAGGGCAGCGAGTTTACACACACAGGGAAACTGTACATCTTAAAGTAAAGGGCAGCGAGTTTACACACACAGGGAAACTACATCTTAAAGTAAAGAGCAGCGACCATACACACACCGGGAAACTGTACATCTTAAAGTAAAGGGCAGCGAGTTTACACACACAGGGAAACCGTACATCTTAAAGTAAAGGGCAGCGAGTTTACACACACAGGGAAACTGTACATCTTAAAGTAAAGGGCAGCGAGTTTATACACACAAGGAAACCTTACATCTTAAAGTAAAGGGTAACGAGTTTACACACACAGGGAAACTGTACATCTTAAAGTAAAGGGCAGCGAGTTTACACACACAGGGAAACTGTACATCTTAAAGTAAAGGGCATCGAGTTTACACACACAGGGAAACTGTACATTTTAAAGTAAAGAGCAGCGAGAGCATACACGCACAGGGAAACTGTACATCTTAAAGTAAAGGACAGTGAGCTTACACACACAGGGAAACTGTACATCTTAAAGTAAAGGACAGTGAGCTTACACACACAGGGAAACTGTACATCTTAAAGTAAAGGACAGTGAGCTTACACACACAGGGAAACTGTACATCTTAAAGTAAAGGGCAGCGAGTTTACACACACAGGGAAACTGTACATCTTAAAGTAAAGGGAAGCGAGTTTACACACACAGGGAAACAGTACATCTTAGAGTAAAGGGCAGCGAGTTTACACACACAGGGAAACTGTACATCTTAAAGTAAAGGGAAGCGAGATTACACACACAGGGAAACTGTACATCTTAAAGTAAAGGGCAACGAGATTACACACACAGGGAAACTGTACATCTCAAAGTAAAGAGCAGTGAGCATACACACACAGGGAAACTGTTCATCTTAAAGTAAAGGGCAGCGAGTTTACACACACAAGGAAACTGTACATCTTAAAGTAAAGGAATGCGAGTTTACACACACAGGGAAACTGTACATCTTAAAGTAAAAGGCAGCGAGTTTACACACACAGGGAAACTGTACATCTTAAAGTAAAGGGCAGCGAGTTTACACACACAGGGAAACTGTACATCTTAAAGTAAAGGGCAGCGAGTTTACACACACAGGGAAACTGTACATCTTAAAGTAAAGGGAAGCGAGTTTACACACACAAGGAAACTGTACATCTTAAAGTAAAGGGCAGCGAGTTTACACACATAGGGAAACTGTACATCTTAAAGTAAAGGGCAGCGAGTTTACACACACAGGGAAACTGTACATCTTAGAGTAAAGGGCAGCGAATTTACACACATAGGGAAACTGTACATCTTAAAGTAAAGGGAAGCGAGTTTACACACACAGGGAAACTGTACATCTTAGAGTAAAGGGCAGCGAGTTTACACACACTGGGAAACTGTACATCTTAAAGTAAAGGGTAGCGAGTTTACACACACAGGGAAACTGTACATCTTAAAGTAAAGGGCAGCGAGTTTACACACAGAGGGAAACTGTACATCTTAAAGTAAAGGGCAGCGATTACCCAAACCCAGGGAAACTGCACATCTTAAAGTAAAGAGTAACGAGTTTACACACACAGGGAAACTGTACATCTTAAAGTAAAGGGCAGCGAGTTTACACACACAGGGAAACTGTACATCTTAATGTAAAGGGCAGCGAGTTTACATACACAGGGAAACTGTACATATTAAAGTAAAGGGTAACGAGTTTACACACACATGGAAACTGTACATCTTAAAGTAAAGGGCAACGAGTTTACACACACAGGGAAACTGTACATCTTAAAGTAAAGGGTAACGAGTTTACACACACAGGGAAACTGTACATCTTAAAGTAAAGGGCAGCGAGTTTACACACACAGGGAAACTGTACATCTTAAAGTAAAGGGCAGCGAGTTTACACACACAGGGAAACTACATCTTAAAGTAAAGAGCAGCGACCATACACACACCGGGAAACTGTACATCTTAAAGTAAAGGGCAGCGAGTTTACACACACAGGGAAACCGTACATCTTAAAGTAAAGGGCAGCGAGTTTACACACACAGGGAAACTGTACATCTTAAAGTAAAGGGCAGCGAGTTTATACACACAAGGAAACTTTACATCTTAAAGTAAAGGGTAACGAGTTTACACACACAGGGAAACTGTACATCTTAAAGTAAAGGGCATCGAGTTTACACACACAGGGAAACTGTACATTTTAAAGTAAAGAGCAGCGAGAGCATACACGCACAGGGAAACTGTACATCTTAAAGTAAAGGACAGCGAGCTTACACACACAGGGAAACTGTACATCTTAAAGTAAAGGGAAGCGAGTTTACACACACAAGGAAACTGTACATCTTAGAGTAAAGGGCAGCGAGTTTACACACACAGGGAAACTGTACATCTTAAAGTAAAGGGCATCGAGTTTACACACACAGGGAAACTGTACATTTTAAAGTAAAGAGCAGCGAGAGCATACACGCACAGGGAAACTGTACATCTTAAAGTAAAGGACAGTGAGCTTACACACACAGGGAAACTGTACATCTTAAAGTAAAGGACAGTGAGCTTACACACACAGGGAAACTGTACATCTTAAAGTAAAGGACAGTGAGCTTACACACACAGGGAAACTGTACATCTTAAAGTAAAGGGCAGCGAGTTTACACACACAGGGAAACTGTACATCTTAAAGTAAAGGGAAGCGAGTTTACACACACAGGGAAACTGTACATTTTAAAGTAAAGAGCAGCGAGAGCATACACGCACAGGGAAACTGTACATCTTAAAGTAAAGGACAGTGAGCTTACACACACAGGGAAACTGTACATCTTAAAGTAAAGGACAGTGAGCTTACACACACAGGGAAACTGTACATCTTAAAGTAAAGGACAGTGAGCTTACACACACAGGGAAACTGTACATCTTAAAGTAAAGGACAGTGAGCTTACACACACAGGGAAACTGTACATCTTAAAGTAAAGGGCAGCGAGTTTACACACACAGGGAAACTGTACATCTTAAAGTAAAGGGAAGCGAGTTTACACACACAGGGAAACAGTACATCTTAGAGTAAAGGGCAGCGAGTTTACACACACAGGGAAACTGTACATCTTAAAGTAAAGGGAAGCGAGATTACACACACAGGGAAACTGTACATCTTAAAGTAAAGGGCAACGAGATTACACACACAGGGAAACTGTACATCTCAAAGTAAAGAGCAGTGAGCATACACACACAGGGAAACTGTTCATCTTAAAGTAAAGGGCAGCGAGTTTACACACACAAGGAAACTGTACATCTTAAAGTAAAGGAATGCGAGTTTACACACACAGGGAAACTGTACATCTTAAAGTAAAAGGCAGCGAGTTTACACACACAGGGAAACTGTACATCTTAAAGTAAAGGGCAGCGAGTTTACACACACAGGGAAACTGTACATCTTAAAGTAAAGGGCAGCGAGTTTACACACACAGGGAAACTGTACATCTTAAAGTAAAGGGAAGCGAGTTTACACACACAAGGAAACTGTACATCTTAAAGTAAAGGGCAGCGAGTTTACACACATAGGGAAACTGTACATCTTAAAGTAAAGGGCAGCGAGTTTACACACACAGGGAAACTGTACATCTTAGAGTAAAGGGCAGCGAATTTACACACATAGGGAAACTGTACATCTTAAAGTAAAGGGAAGCGAGTTTACACACACAGGGAAACTGTACATCTTAGAGTAAAGGGCAGCGAGTTTACACACACTGGGAAACTGTACATCTTAAAGTAAAGGGTAGCGAGTTTACACACACAGGGAAACTGTACATCTTAAAGTAAAGGGCAGCGAGTTTACACACAGAGGGAAACTGTACATCTTAAAGTAAAGGGCAGCGATTACCCAAACCCAGGGAAACTGCACATCTTAAAGTAAAGAGTAACGAGTTTACACACACAGGGAAACTGTACATCTTAAAGTAAAGGGCAGCGAGTTTACACACACAGGGAAACTGTACATCTTAATGTAAAGGGCAGCGAGTTTACATACACAGGGAAACTGTACATATTAAAGTAAAGGGTAACGAGTTTACACACACATGGAAACTGTACATCTTAAAGTAAAGGGCAACGAGTTTACACACACAGGGAAACTGTACATCTTAAAGTAAAGGGTAACGAGTTTACACACACAGGGAAACTGTACATCTTAAAGTAAAGGGCAGCGAGTTTACACACACAGGGAAACTGTACATCTTAAAGTAAAGGGCAGCGAGTTTACACACACAGGGAAACTACATCTTAAAGTAAAGAGCAGCGACCATACACACACCGGGAAACTGTACATCTTAAAGTAAAGGGCAGCGAGTTTACACACACAGGGAAACCGTACATCTTAAAGTAAAGGGCAGCGAGTTTACACACACAGGGAAACTGTACATCTTAAAGTAAAGGGCAGCGAGTTTATACACACAAGGAAACTTTACATCTTAAAGTAAAGGGTAACGAGTTTACACACACAGGGAAACTGTACATCTTAAAGTAAAGGGCATCGAGTTTACACACACAGGGAAACTGTACATTTTAAAGTAAAGAGCAGCGAGAGCATACACGCACAGGGAAACTGTACATCTTAAAGTAAAGGACAGCGAGCTTACACACACAGGGAAACTGTACATCTTAAAGTAAAGGGAAGCGAGTTTACACACACAAGGAAACTGTACATCTTAGAGTAAAGGGCAGCGAGTTTACACACACAGGGAAACTGTACATCTTAAAGTAAAGGGCATCGAGTTTACACACACAGGGAAACTGTACATTTTAAAGTAAAGAGCAGCGAGAGCATACACGCACAGGGAAACTGTACATCTTAAAGTAAAGGACAGTGAGCTTACACACACAGGGAAACTGTACATCTTAAAGTAAAGGACAGTGAGCTTACACACACAGGGAAACTGTACATCTTAAAGTAAAGGACAGTGAGCTTACACACACAGGGAAACTGTACATCTTAAAGTAAAGGGCAGCGAGTTTACACACACAGGGAAACTGTACATCTTAAAGTAAAGGGAAGCGAGTTTACACACACAGGGAAACTGTACATCTTAGAGTAAAGGGCAGCGAGTTTACACACACAGGGAAACTGTACATCTTAAAGTAAAGGGAAGCGAGATTACACACACAGGGAAACTGTACATCTTAAAGTAAAGGGCAACGAGATTACACACACAGGGAAACTGTACATCTCAAAGTAAAGAGCAGCGAGCATACACACACAGGGAAACTGTTCATCTTAAAGTAAAGGGCAGCGAGTTTACACACACAAGGAAACTGTACATCTTAAAGTAAAGGAATGCGAGTTTACACACACAGGGAAACTGTACATCTTAAAGTAAAAGGCAGCGAGTTTACACACACAGGGAAACTGTACATCTTAAAGTAAAGGGCAGCGAGTTTACACACACAGGGAAACTGTACATCTTAAAGTAAAGGGCAGCGAGTTTACACACACAGGGAAACTGTACATCTTAAAGTAAAGGGAAGCGAGTTTACACACACAAGGAAACTGTACATCTTAAAGTAAAGGGCAGCGAGTTTACACACACAGGGAAACTGTACATCTTAAAGTAAAGGGCAGCGAGTTTACACACACAGGGAAACTGTACATCTTAGAGTAAAGGGCAGCGAATTTACACACATAGGGAAACTGTACATCTTAAAGTAAAGGGAAGCGAGTTTACACACACAGGGAAACTGTACATCTTAGAGTAAAGGGCAGCGAGTTTACACACACTGGGAAACTGTACATCTTAAAGTAAAGGGTAGCGAGTTTACACACACAGGGAAACTGTACATCTTAAAGTAAAGGGCAGCGAGTTTACACACAGAGGGAAACTGTACATCTTAAAGTAAAGGGCAGCGAGTACCCAAACCCAGGGAAACTGCACATCTTAAAGTAAAGAGTAACGAGTTTACACACACAGGGAAACTGTACATCTTAAAGTAAAGGGCAGCGAGTTTACACACACAGGGAAACTGTACATCTTAATGTAAAGGGCAGCGAGTTTACATACACAGGGAAACTGTACATATTAAAGTAAAGGGTAACGAGTTTACACACACATGGAAACTGTACATCTTAAAGTAAAGGGCAACGAGTTTACACACACAGGGAAACTGTACATCTTAAAGTAAAGGGTAACGAGTTTACACACACAGGGAAACTGTACATCTTAAAGTAAAGGGCAGCGAGTTTACACACACAGGGAAACTGTACATCTTAAAGTAAAGGGCAGCGAGTTTACACACACAGGGAAACTACATCTTAAAGTAAAGAGCAGCGACCATACACACACCGGGAAACTGTACATCTTAAAGTAAAGGGCAGCGAGTTTACACACACAGGGAAACCGTACATCTTAAAGTAAAGGGCAGCGAGTTTACACACACAGGGAAACTGTACATCTTAAAGTAAAGGGCAGCGAGTTTATACACACAAGGAAACTTTACATCTTAAAGTAAAGGGTAACGAGTTTACACACACAGGGAAACTGTACATCTTAAAGTAAAGGGCATCGAGTTTACACACACAGGGAAACTGTACATTTTAAAGTAAAGAGCAGCGAGAGCATACACGCACAGGGAAACTGTACATCTTAAAGTAAAGGACAGCGAGCTTACACACACAGGGAAACTGTACATCTTAAAGTAAAGGGAAGCGAGTTTACACACACAAGGAAACTGTACATCTTAGAGTAAAGGGCAGCGAGTTTACACACACAGGGAAACTGTACATCTTAAAGTAAAGGGAAGCGAGATTACACACACAGGGAAACTGTACATCTTAAAGTAAAGGGCAACGAGTTTACACACACAGGGAAACTGAACATCTCAAAGTAAAGAGCAGCGAGCATACACACACAGGGAAACTGTTCATCTTAAAGTAAAGGGCAGCGAGTTTACACACACAAGGAAACTGTACATCTTAAAGTAAAGGGAAGCGAGTTTACACACACAGGGAAACTGTACATCTTAAAGTAAAGGGCAGCGAGTTAGCACACACCGGGAAACTGTACATATTAAAGTAAAGGGCAGCGAGTTTACACACACAGGGAAACTGTACATATTAAAGTAAAGGGTAACGAGTTTACATACACACGGAAACTGTACATCTTAAAGTAAAGGGCAGCGAGTTTACACACACAGGGAAACTGTACATCTTAAAGTAAAGGGCAGCGAGTACCCAAACACAGGGAAACTGTACATCTTAAAGTAAAGGGTAACGAGTTTACACACACAGGGAAACTGTACATCTTAAAGTAAAGGGCAGCGAGTTTACACACGCAGGGAAACTGTACATCTTAAAGTAAAGGGCAGCGAGTTTACACAGGCAGGGAAACTGTACATCTTAAAGTAAAGGGAAGCGAGGTTACACACACAGGGAAACCGTACATCTTAAAGTAAAGGGCAGCGAGTTTACACAGGCAGGGAAACTGTACATCTTAAAGTAAAGGGCAGCGAGTTTACACACACAGGGAAACCGTACATCTTAAAGTAAAGGGCAGCGAGTTTACACACACAGGGAAACTGTACATCTTAAAGTAAAGGGAAGCGAGATTATACACACAGGGAAACTGTACATCTTAAAGTAAAGGGCAGCGAGTTTACACACAGAGGGAAACTGTACATCTCAAAGTAAAGAGCAGCGAGCATACACACACAGGGAAACTGTACATCTTAAAGTAAAGGGCAGCGAGTTTACACACACAAGGAAACTCTACATCTTAAAGTAAAGGGCAGCGAGTTTACACACACAAGGAAACTGTACATCTTAAAGTAAAGGGAAGCGAGATTATACACACAGGGAAACCGTACATCTCAAAGTAAAGAGCAGCGAGCATACACACACAGGGAAACTCTACATCTTAAAGTAAAGGGCAGCGAGTTTACACACACAGGGAAACTGTACATCTTAAAATAAAGGGCAGCGAGTACCCAAACACAGGGAAACTGTACATCTTAAAGTAAAGGGTAACGAGTTTACACACACAGGGAAACTGTACATCTTAAAGTAAAGGGCAGCGAGTTTACACACACAGGGAAACTGTACATCTTAAAGCAAAGGGCAGCGAGTTTACACACACAGGGAAACTGTACATCTTAAAGTAAAGGGCAGCGAGTACCCAAGCACAGGGAAACTGTACATCTTAAAGTAAAGGGTAACGAGTTTACACACACAGGGAAACTGTACATCTTAAAGTAAAGAGCAGCGAGCATACAAACACAGGGAAACTGTACATCTTAAAGTAAAGGGCAGCGAGTTTACACACACAGGGAAACTGTACATCTTAAAGTAAAGGGCAGCAAGTTTACACACACATGGAAACTGTACATCTTAAAGTAAAGGGCAGCGAGTTTACACACACAGGGAAACTGTACATCTTAAAGTAAAGAGCAGCGAGTTTGCACACACAGGGAAACTGTACATCTTAAAGTAAAGGCCAGCGAGTTTACACACACAGGGAAACTGTACATCTTAAAGTAAAGGACAGCGAGTTTACACACACAGGGAAACTGTACATCTTAAAGTAAAGGGCAGCGAGTTTACACACACAGGGAAACTGTACATCTTAAAGTAAAGGGCAGCGAGTTTACACACACATGGATACTATACATCTTAAAGTAAAGGGCAGCGAGTTTACACACACAGGGAAACTGTACATCTTAAAGTAAAGGCCAGCGAGTTTACACACACAGGAAAACTGTACATCTTAAAGTAAAGGGCAGCGAGTTTACACACACAGGGAAACTGTACATCTTAAAGTAAAGAGCATCGAGCATACACACACAGGGAAACTGTACATCTTAAAGTAAAGGGCAGCGAGTTTATACACACAAGGAAACTGTACATCTAAAAGTAAAGGGAAGCGAGTTTACACATACACAGGGAAACTGTACATCTTAAAGAAAAGGGAAGCGAGTTTACACACACAGGGAAACTGTACATCTTAAAGTAAAGGGCAGCGAGTTTACACACACAGGGAAACTGTACATCTTAAAGTAAAGGGCAGCGAGTTTACACAGACAGGGAAACTGTACATCTTAAAGTAAAGGGCTGCGAGTTTACACACACAGGAAAACTGTACATCTTAAAGTAAAGAGCATCGAGCATACACACACAGGGAAACTGTACATCTTATAGTAAAGGGCAGCGAGTTTACACACACACATTGAAACTGTACATCTTAAAGTAAAGGGAAGTGAGTTTACACACACAGGGAAACTGTACATCTTAAAGTAAAGGGCAGCGAGTTTACACATACAGGGAAACTGTACATCTTAAAGTAAAGAGTAGCGAGTTTACACACACAGAGAAACTGTACATCTTAAAGTAAAGGCCAGTGAGTTTACACACACAAGGAAACTGTACATCTTAAAGAAAAGAGCAGCGGGCATACACGCACAGGGAAACTGTACATCTTAAAGTAAAGGGCAGCGAGTTTACACACACAGGGAAACTGTACATCTTAAAGTAAAGGGCAGCGAGTTTACACACACAGGGAAACTGTACATCTTAAAGTAAAGGGAAGCGAGTTTACACACACAAGGAAACTGTACATCTTAAAGTAAAGGGCAGCGAGTTTACACACACAGGGAAACTGTACATCTTAAAGTAAAGGGCAGCGAGTTTACACACACAAGGAAACTGTACATCTTAGAGTAAAGGGCAGCGAATTTACACACATAGGGAAACTGTACATCTTAAAGTAAAGGGAAGCGAGTTTACACACACAGGGAAACTGTACATCTTAGAGTAAAGGGCAGCGAGTTTACACACACTGGGAAACTGTACATCTTAAAGTAAAGGGTAGCGAGTTTACACACACAGGGAAACTGTACATCTTAAAGTAAAGGGCAGCGAGTTTACACACAGAGGGAAACTGTACATCTTAAAGTAAAGGGCAGCGAGTACCCAAACCCAGGGAAACTGCACATCTTAAAGTAAAGAGTAACGAGTTTACACACACAGGGAAACTGTACATCTTAAAGTAAAGGGCAGCGAGTTTACACACACAGGGAAACTGTACATCTTAATGTAAAGGGCAGCGAGTTTACATACACAGGGAAACTGTACATATTAAAGTAAAGGGTAACGAGTTTACACACACATGGAAACTGTACATCTTAAAGTAAAGGGCAACGAGTTTACACACACAGGGAAACTGTACATCTTAAAGTAAAGGGTAACGAGTTTACACACACAGGGAAACTGTACATCTTAAAGTAAAGGGCAGCGAGTTTACACACACAGGGAAACTGTACATCTTAAAGTAAAGGGCAGCGAGTTTACACACACAGGGAAACTACATCTTAAAGTAAAGAGCAGCGACCATACACACACCGGGAAACTGTACATCTTAAAGTAAAGGGCAGCGAGTTTACACACACAGGGAAACCGTACATCTTAAAGTAAAGGGTAACGAGTTTACACACACAGGGAAACTGTACATCTTAAAGTAAAGGGCATCGAGTTTACACACACAGGGAAACTGTACATTTTAAAGTAAAGAGCAGCGAGAGCATACACGCACAGGCAAACTGTACATCTTAAAGTAAAGGACAGCGAGCTTACACACACATGGAAACTGTACATCTTAAAGTAAAGGGAAGCGAGTTTACACACACAAGGAAACTGTACATCTTAGAGTAAAGGGCAGCGAGTTTACACACACAGGGAAACTGTACATCTTAAAGTAAAGGGAAGCGAGATTACACACACAGGGAAACTGTACATCTTAAAGTAAAGGGCAACGAGTTTACACACACAGGGAAACTGAACATCTCAAAGTAAAGAGCAGCGAGCATACACACACAGGGAAACTGTTCATCTTAAAGTAAAGGGCAGCGAGTTTACACACACAAGGAAACTGTACATCTTAAAGTAAAGGGAAGCGAGTTTACACACACAGGGAAACTGTACATGTTAAAGTAAAGGGCAGCGAGTTAGCACACACCGGGAAACTGTACATATTAAAGTAAAGGGCAGCGAGTTTACACACACAGGAAACTGTACATATTAAAGTAAAGGGTAACGAGTTTACATACACACGGAAACTGTACATCTTAAAGTAAAGGGCAGCGAGTTTACACACACAGGGAAACTGTACATCTTAAAGTAAAGGGCAGCGAGTACCCAAACACAGGGAAACTGTACATCTTAAAGTAAAGGGTAACGAGTTTACACACACAGGGAAACTGTACATCTTAAAGTAAAGGGCAGCGAGTTTACACACGCAGGGAAACTGTACATCTTAAAGTAAAGGGCAGCGAGTTTACACAGGCAGGGAAACTGTACATCTTAAAGTAAAGGGAAGCGAGGTTACACACACAGGGAAACCGTACATCTTAAAGTAAAGGGCAGCGAGTTTACACAGGCAGGGAAACTGTACATCTTAAAGTAAAGGGCAGCGAGTTTACACACACAGGGAAACCGTACATCTTAAAGTAAAGGGCAGCGAGTTTACACACACAGGGAAACTGTACATCTTAAAGTAAAGGGAAGCGAGATTATGCACACAGGGAAACTGTACATCTTAAAGTAAAGGGCAGCGAGTTTACACACATAGGGAAACTGTACATCTCAAAGTAAAGAGCAGCGAGCATACACACACAGGGAAACTGTACATCTTAAAGTAAAGGGCAGCGAGTTTACACACACAAGGAAACTCTACATCTTAAAGTAAAGGGCAGCGAGTTTACACACACAGGGAAACTGTACATCTTAAAGTAAAGGGAAGCGAGATTATACACACAGGGAAACTGTACATCTTAAAGTAAAGGGCAGCGAGTTTACACACAGAGGGAAACGGTACATCTCAAAGTAAAGAGCAGCGAGCATACACACACAGGGAAACTGTACATCTTAAAGTAAAGGGCAGCGAGTTTACACACACAGGGAAACTGTACATCTTAAAGTAAAGGGCAGCGAGTACCCAAACACAGGGAAACTGTACATCTTAAAGTAAAGGGTAACGAGTTTACACACACAGGGAAACTGTACATCTTAAAGTAAAGGGCAGCGAGTTTACACACACAGGGAAACTGTACATCTTAAAGCAAAGGGCAGCGAGTTTACACACACAGGGAAACTGTACATCTTAAAGTAAAGGGCAGCGAGTACCCAAGCACAGGGAAACTGTACATCTTAAAGTAAAGGGTAACGAGTTTACACACACAGGGAAACTGTACATCTTAAAGTAAAGAGCAGCGAGCATACAAACACAGGGAAACTGTACATCTTAAAGTAAAGGGCAGCGAGTTTACACACACAGGGAAACTGTACATCTTAAAGTAAAGGGCAGCAAGTTTACACACACATGGAAACTGTACATCTTAAAGTAAAGGGCAGCGAGTTTACACACACAGGGAAACTGTACATCTTAAAGTAAAGAGCAGCGAGTTTGCACACACAGGGAAACTTACATCTTAAAGTAAAGGCCAGCGAGTTTACACACACAGGGAAACTGTACATCTTAAAGTAAAGGACAGCGAGTTTACACACACAGGGAAACTGTACATCTTAAAGTAAAGGGCAGCGAGTTTACACACACAGGGAAACTGTACATCTTAAAGTAAAGGGCAGCGAGTTTACACACACATGGAAACTATACATCTTAAAGTAAAGGGCAGCGAGTTTACACACACAGGGAAACTGTACATCTTAAAGTAAAGGCCAGCGAGTTTACACACACAGGAAAACTGTACATCTTAAAGTAAAGGGCAGCGAGTTTACACACACAGGGAAACTGTACATCTTAAAGTAAAGAGCATCGAGCATACACACACAGGGAAACTGTACATCTTAAAGTAAAGGGCAGCGAGTTTACACACACAAGGAAACTGTACATCTAAAAGTAAAGGGAAGCGAGTTTACACATACACAGGGAAACTGTACATCTTAAAGAAAAGGGAAGCGAGTTTACACACACAGGGAAACTGTACATCTTAAAGTAAAGGGCAGCGAGTTTACACACACAGGGAAACTGTACATCTTAAAGTAAAGGGCAGCGAGTTTACACAGACAGGGAAACTGTACATCTTAAAGTAAAGGGCTGCGAGTTTACACACACAGGAAAACTGTACATCTTAAAGTAAAGAGCATCGAGCATACACACACAGGGAAACTGTACATCTTATAGTAAAGGGCAGCGAGTTTACACACACACATTGAAACTGTACATCTTAAAGTAAAGGGAAGTGAGTTTACACACACAGGGAAACTGTACATCTTAAAGTAAAGGGCAGCGAGTTTACACATACAGGGAAACTGTACATCTTAAAGTAAAGAGTAGCGAGTTTACACACACAGAGAAACTGTACATCTTAAAGTAAAGGCCAGTGAGTTTACACACACAAGGAAACTGTACATCTTAAAGAAAAGAGCAGCGGGCATACACGCACAGGGAAACTGTACATCTTAAAGTAAAGGGCAGCGAGCTTACACACACAGGGAAACTGTACATCTTAAAGTAAAGGGAAGCGAGTTTACACACACAGGGAAACTGTACATCTTAAAGTAAAGGACAGCGAGCATACACACACAGGGTAACTGTACATCTTAAAGTGAAGGGCAGCGAGTTTACACACACAGGGAAACTGTACATCTTAAAGTAAAGGGCAGCGAGCATACACACACAGGGAAACTGTACATCTTAAAGTAAAGGGCAGCGAGTTTATACACACAGGGAAACTGTACATCATAAAGTACAGGGCAGCGAGGTTGCACACACAGGGAAGCTGTGCATCTTAAAGTAAAGGGCAACGAGTTTACACACAGAGGGAAACTGTACATCTTAAAGTAAAGGGCAGCGAGTTTACACACACAGGGAAACTGTACATCTTAAAGTAAAGGGCAGCGAGTTTACACACACAGGGAAACTGTACATATTAAAGTAAAGAGCAGGGGGCATACACGCACAGGAAAACTGTACATCTTAAAGTAAAGGGCAGCGAGTTTACACACACAGGGAAACTGTACATCTTAAAGTAAAGGGAAGCGAGTTTACACACACAGGGAAACCGTACATCTTAAAGTAAAGGGAAGCGAGTTTACACACATAGGGAAACTGTACATCTTAAAGTAAAGAGCAGCTGGCATACACGCACAGGGAAACTGTACATCTTAAAGTAAAGGGCAGCGAGTTTACACACACAGGGAAACTGTACATCTTAAAGTAAAGGGCAGCGAGTTTACACACACAGGGAAACTGTATATCTTAAAGTAAAGGGAAGTGAGTTTACACACACACAGGGAAACTGTACATCTTAAAGTAAAGGGAAGCGAGTTTACACACATAGGGAAACTGTACATCTTAAAGTAAAGACCAGCTGGCATACACGCACAGGGAAACTGTACATCTTAAAGTAAAGGGCAGCGAGTTTACACACACAGAGAAACTGTACATCTTAAAGGAAAGGGAAGCGAGTTTACACACACAAGGAAACTGTACATCTTAAAGTAAAGGACAGCGAGCATACACACACAGGGTAACTGTACATCTTAAAGTAAAGGGCAGCGAGTTTACACACACAGGGAAACTGTACATCTTAAAGTAAAGGGCAGCGAGTTTACACACACAGGGAAACTGTACATCTTAAAGTAAAGGGCAGCGAGCATACACACACAGGGAAACTGTACATCTTAAAGTAAAGGGCAGCGAGTTAATACACACATGGAAACTGTACATCATAAAGTACAGGGCAGCGAGGTTACACACACAGGGAAACTGTGCATCTTAAAGTAAAGGGCAACGAGCTTACACACACAGGGAAACTGTACATCTTAAAGTAAAAGGGCAGCGAGTTTACACACACAGGAAAACTGTACATCTTAAAGTAAAGGGCAGCGAGCATACACACACAGGGAAACTGTACATCTTAAAGTAAAGGGCAGCGAGTTTACACACACAGGGAAACTGTACATCTTAAAGTAAAGGCCAGCGAGTTTACACACACAGGGAAACTGTACATATTAAAGTAAAGAGCAGCGGGCATACACACACAGGGAAACTGTACATCTTAAAGTAAAGGGCAGCGAGCATACACACACAGGGAAACTGTACATCTTAAAGTAAAGGGCAGCGAGTTTACACACACAGGGAAACTGTATATCTTAAAGTAAAGGGAAGTGAGTTTACACACACACAGGGAAACTGTACATCTTAAAGTAAAGGGCAGCGAGCATACACACACAGGGAAACTGTACATCTTAAAGTAAAGGGCAGCGAGTTTACACACACAGGGAAACTGTATATCTTAAAGTAAAGGGAAGTGAGTTTACACACACACAGGGAAACTGTACATCTTAAAGTAAAGGGCAGCGAATTTACACACACAGGGAAACTGTATATCTTAAAGTAAAGGGAAGTGAGTTTACACACACACAGGGAAACTGTACATCTTAAAGTAAAGGGAAGCGAGTTTACACACATAGGGAAACTGTACATCTTAAAGTAAAGAGCAGCTGGCATACACGCACAGGGAAACTGTACATCTTAAAGTAAAGGGCAGCGAGTTTACACACACAGGGAAACTGTACATCTTAAAGTAAAGGGAAACGAGTTTACACACAAGGAAACTGTACATCTTAAAGTAAAGGCCAGCGAGTTTACACACACAGGGAAACTGTACATATTAAAGTAAAGAGCAGCGGGCATACACACACAGGGAAACTGTACATCTTAAAGTAAAGGGCAGCGAGCATACACACACAGGGAAACTGTACATCTTAAAGTAAAGGGCAGCGAGTTTACACACACAGGGAAACTGTATATCTTAAAGTAAAGGGAAGTGAGTTTACACACACACAGGGAAACTGTACATCTTAAAGTAAAGGGCAGCGAGCATACACACACAGGGAAACTGTACATCTTAAAGTAAAGGGCAGCGAGTTTACACACACAGGGAAACTGTATATCTTAAAGTAAAGGGAAGTGAGTTTACACACACACAGGGAAACTGTACATCTTAAAGTAAAGGGCAGCGAATTTACACACACAGGGAAACTGTATATCTTAAAGTAAAGGGAAGTGAGTTTACACACACACAGGGAAACTGTACATCTTAAAGTAAAGGGAAGCGAGTTTACACACATAGGGAAACTGTACATCTTAAAGTAAAGAGCAGCTGGCATACACGCACAGGGAAACTGTACATCTTAAAGTAAAGGGCAGCGAGTTTACACACACAGGGAAACTGTACATCTTAAAGTAAAGGGAAGCGAGTTTACACACAAGGAAACTGTACATCTTAAAGTAAAGGACAGCGAGCATACACACACAGGGTAACTGTACATCTTAAAGTAAAGGGCAGCGAGTTTACACACACAGGGAAACTGTACATCTTAAAGTAAAGGGCAGCGAGTTTACACACACAGGGAAACTGTACATCTTAAAGTAAAGGGCAGCGAGCATACACACACAGGGAAACTGTACATCTTAAAGTAAAGGGCAGCGAGTTAATACACACATGGAAACTGTACATCATAAAGTACAGGGCAGCGAGGTTACACACACAGGGAAACTGTACATCTTAAAGTAAAGGGAAGCGAGTTTACACACACAGGGAAACTGTGCATCTTAAAGTAAAGGGCAACGAGCTTACACACACAGGGAAACTGTACATCTTAAAGTAAAAGGGCAGCGAGTTTACACACACAGGAAAACTGTACATCTTAAAGTAAAGGGCAGCGAGCATACACACACAGGGAAACTGTACATCTTAAAGTAAAGGGCAGCAAGTTTACACACACAGGGAAACTGTACATCTTAAAGTAAAGGCCAGCGAGTTTACACACACAGGGAAACTGTACATATTAAAGTAAAGAGCAGCGGGCATACACGCACAGGTAAACTGTACATCATAAAGTAAAGGGCAGCGAGCATACACACACAGGGAAACTGTACATCTTAAAATAAAGGGAAGCGAGTTTACACACACAAGGAAACTGTACATCTTAAAGTAAAGGGCAGCGAGTTTACTCACACAGGGAAACTGTACATCTTAAAGTAAAGGGAAACGAGTTTACACAGACAGGTAAACTGTACATCTTAAAGTAAAGGGCAGCGAGCATACACACACAGGGAAACTGTACATCTTAAAGTAAAGAGCAGCGAGCATACACACACAGGGAAACTGTACATCTTAAAGTAAAGGGCAGCGAGTTTACACACACAAGGAAACTGTACATCTTAAAGTAAAGGGCAGCGAGTTTACACACACACAGGGAAACTGTACATCATAAAGTAAAGGGAAGCGAGTTTACACACACAGGGAAACTGTACATCTTAAAGTAAAGGCCAGCGAGTTTACACACACAGGGAAACTGTACATATTAAAGTAAAGAGCAGCGGGCATACACGCACAGGTAAACTATACATCTTAAAGTAAAGGGCAGCGAGCATACACACACAGGGAAACTGTACATCTTAAAATAAAGGGAAGCGAGTTTACACACACAAGGAAACTGTACATCTTAAAGTAAAGGGCAGCGAGTTTACTCACACAGGGAAACTGTACATCTTAAAGTAAAGGGAAACGAGTTTACACAGACAGGTAAACTGTACATCTTAAAGTAAAGGGCAGCGAGTTTACACACACAGGGAAACTGTACATCTTAAAGTAAAGAGCAGCGAGCATACACACACAGGGAAACTGTACATCTTAAAGTAAAGGGCAGCGAGTTTACACACACAAGGAAACTGTACATCTTAAAGTAAAGGGAAGTGGGTTTACACACACACAGGGAAACTGTACATCATAAAGTAAAGGGAAGCGAGTTTACACACACAGGGAAACTGTACATCTTAAAGTAAAGAGCAGTGAGTTTACACACACAGGGAAACTGTACATCTTATAGTAAAGGGCAGCGAGTTTACACACACAGGGAAACTGTACATCTTAAAGTAAAGAGCAGCGGGCATACACGCAGGGAGAAACTGTACATCTTAAAGTAAAGGGCAGCGAGTTTACACATACAGGGAAACTGTACATCTTAAAGTAAAGGGAAGCGAGTTTACACACACAGGGAAACTGCACATCTTAAAGTAAAGGGCAGCGAGTTTACACACACAGGGAAACTGTACATCTTAAAGTAAAGGGAAGCGAGTTTACACACACAGGGAAACTGTACATCTTAAAGTAAAGGGCAGCGAGTTTACACACACAGGGAAACTGTACATCTTAAAGTAAAGAGCAGCGAGTTTACACACAAAGGGAAATTGTACATCTTAAAGTGAAGGGCAGCGAGTTTACATACACAGGGAAACTGTACATCTTAAAGTAAAGAGCAGCGAGCATACACACACAGGGAAACTGTACATCTTAAAGTAAAGGGCAGCGAGTTTACACACACAGGGAAACTGTACATCTTAAAGTAAAGAGCAGCGAGCATACACACAGGGAAACTGTACATTTTAAAGTAAAGGGCAGCGAGTTTGCACACACAGGGAAACTGTACATCTTAAAGTAAAGGGCAGCGAATTTACACACACAGGGAAACCGTACATCTTAAAGTAAAGGACAGCGAGCATACATACACAGGGTAACTGTACATCTTAAAGTAAAGGGCAGCGAGTTTACACACACAGGGAAACTGTACATCTTAAAGTAAAGGGCAGCGAGTTTACACACACAGGGAAACTGTACATCTTAAAATAAAGGGCAGTGAGCATACACACAGGGAAACTGTACATCTTAAAGTAAAGAGCAAGAGTTTACACACAGGGAAACTGTACATCTTAAAGTAAAGGGCAGCGAGCATACACACCAAGATATATTACAATGGTTGTGTTCCTCATACATATGTTCCACTATTGCCCTCATACATATGTTCCACTATTGCCCTCATACATATGTTGCACTATTGCCCTCATACATAAGTTCTACTATTGCCCTCATACATATGTTCCACTATTGCCCTCATACATATGTTCCACTATTGCCCTCATACATATGTTCCACTATTGCCCTCATACATATGTTCCACTATTTCCCTCATACATATGTTCCACTATTGCCCTCATACATATGTTCCACTATTGCCCTCATACATATGTTCCACTATTGCCCTCATACATATGTTCCACTATTGCCCTCATACATATGTTCCACTATTGCCCTCATACATATGTTCCACTATTGCCCTCATACATATGTTCCACTATTGCCCTCAGCCAGTGTTCCCTTTGTTCTTAACATCATTGACCATCTGAACTACCATGTCTGGCTCCATAGCATTTGCTGAGCCTGTCCAATTTTTTTTACAATTGTGTTTTTTAGGCTGAATTCCCCTTTTTGCTGCACAATCACAAATTCTGCATTGCTGACACCTTAGTGCATGATGGACAACTCCTCCAGTTTTCTTCCCTATCAATGTTGATACTCCTGAAGTATTCATTTTAGCTTAAGCTGGCTTAAATAAAAGTGTGTGTTTAAAGGACATGAATGCCACATTGTAAGAAATATGCATTAATTGGATGAGGCCAAAAACAAATATTCTAGTTTAATACCTCCCGACTTACCCTATTGTTTCTCTCAAAAATGCCTACCCCAACACATTTTATAGTCATTTTGGCTCAATTAAAATAATTTTGAAAAATAAAAGGAATTCTCTGCCTACTTACCTACCTCATATTTTTCAGCTTTATATTGTTTTTTGCTATAGGACATGTCTTCATATTATGAGTGTATGGTTTGCAATGTGTAAAAGCCAAAACTATCTATGTTTTTCAACAAATTATGTTAACAACTTAATATACCTATTTGCAGAGAAATTATCTGATCTTGAAAATAAATATTTGTAAGTGAAAATTTAGAATGGCATTAAGGTTAACACCTTACAATATTAATCTCATGACCTAAAATATCTGACCTTACAGAGGACTGATTTTATAATCGAAACTATCTCATTTTTTTAAAAGCTCAATTACTATCCTGCTTGCCAAACTGTTATATGCCCTTCCTGAACCTTTCTTCTACCAGCATGTATCTGTAGATAAAGTAATACGTTGTCTTTCTTCATTTTCTATAACAAAAATATGCTTTCATTTATTCGAATTCTACACATGACATTAAAGAGAGCATCTGTAATTCAACCATTGAGACAATTGAAAAAAAACATCATGCAATTGCATCAATAGTTCAGTACTGTACATATATAACAAGTGTTTCGTTAATCTTTTATGCAGATAAGCATACCAATCTCGAAATATATTTGTATTATTTGTCATAACTGTTTTCTTGTGTACAAATTTAAACTGTACCTGATTAAGCTTAGCTATTTTTATGGTAATCTGTTGAGTATTTTGATGCCCTGAACAGATTTTCCTTATTGTTATTTAAGACAGTGAAAGTTAGACTGACTTATAGTGTTGTCTGGGTAGGTAGAGTGCCCAAGCCGGTAGGCGAGGGCACTATTATCTTCCCAGAAAACACTATAGGAGAACGGTTCCCGAGGGAGAAGTGCATAATAAATTTAGTACATAACATGTCTAATGCCCAATAGCTAAAAAAATGCAACTAATGAGCTTTTAGAATAATAATCTCCACTGCTGGTTCTGACATTCGCGTAAAAGTCTTATAAAATGCTATTGAGTACAATAATATCCATTGTGCCTATCTCCCCGTCATAATTTTATTCCAACATGAAGTCCGAGAGAACTTTAACTGCATATTTGGTGCCGCTTTTGTCTTTACATTTTGCAATGTGAATTCGTCGGCATCCGTGCTTCCGAATCTGGCAGCCGGTGTCGGCAATGTAAACAATGACGTAATCAACTGTTAATCGTAGCTCCGCGCATACAAGGGAAGTAACTTTTATTGATAATTCCACCTTATATCAGAATGCTGTCTTCTGATTGGTTGATGAAAGAGGTATTTTTTTAACAATTCTTCGTTTTTTCAGCTGTTCCACCATTGCCGAGATATTTGCCTAAAAATATCCCGGTACTATAGGAAAATATCCCACTCGAGACGAAATCCCTTCTTTAAATAGTTTATGACGTCACGGATGTTTCTTCTTTCAATAAGTTATAAATTAACTACTTAACTGAGTGAGTGATTGCTGTTTAATGCCAACTCTAAAAATTGTCAGCAATATCATAGTGAGAACAAGTTAATGTTCAATGAAATGATAAAGTCCTCTTTGTACTAGTTCACTGTAACAACAGACCGAAGGCAGACATGTCGCTCCACTCGGACACATTATTCTGATTCAGTGCCAACCAGTCTTTGCTCTTTATCCATAATGTTACGTGCTTAGCAGAGAAGCAACAAATACCAATTTTATCGCCTTTGGTTTGATGCAATTGGGGCTCAAATCCATGATCTATCACACTCCAGGTGAGCACGCTAACCATTACACCACAGAAGCGTTAAACTACTTAAGTGTAAATCGCACGCAAAACACTGCTGTAGTATAAAGCAACTATTATGTTTTCCAATTAACTACCTCCTGGTAGCAAGTGCAACATTTTCTAATGTGGTAAATTTCAATTTGTTCCAATGGTGACCGTTGAATATTAGGTTTGACTGTACATTTATTGCATACAATATCAATAAGTATTACATTTTACATCTATAGCTAGTACAGACATGGACCAGATA
Organism: Bathymodiolus septemdierum; assembly: GCA_963383655.1. NCBI lineage: Eukaryota > Metazoa > Mollusca > Bivalvia > Mytilida > Modiolidae > Bathymodiolus > Bathymodiolus septemdierum. The sequence goes on along the minus strand of OY726525.1, from coordinate 4,618,666 downwards.
ATGTATATAAACGAAAGGATAACAGATATTGAAGATATACAGAATGGAATCACAGTTGAACATGTTGTTCTATATGATAAGCTAAGGATCTTTAGTTGTGATGGACCAGCTAGGCAATTTGAGTGTGGTCAACAACGAGGAGGACATTACAGTTGTATTTGTGTATAATACAACACTTTATCGAGGAACTTCTTTATCATATAGAAAATTTAGAAGCTAGGCAGGATTTAGAAACAAAATGCTTCAAACATTATTGGGGAAAAACCAAATGAAAGGATTAGATGCCTGGCTTTATGCTGTAAAATTAGCAATGTTTATTATCATGAAACATGACGAGGGGAACATTTCAGAGAGCATTTTAGAACTGAGCAATGCCTTAATTGACATCATAGGCATAGCTTACAGCCCTGATTCAAAACGATACTCTCGACAAATTTTGAGGTTGTTCAATGCATGTTTCAAGTTTGGTGTCATAGCCAAAACAGTATTTGGATCTCCAAAGAAAATGACCATGAGGAAATATTTTGGAAGCCATTTCCACAGTATCATTTCCTACTTCCTGTAATGTATCGAATATTTGACATCAAGACAATCCTAACTGAGCAAGAAGAGAGAGGATTCGGAGATATCAGGTCAATTTCAGAGCGAACAACAAACAGAAAATCCAGACAAATTATTGAAAATTGCATAATTAGATTCAATGTTATACTGATTTTCTATCGACTAATTAGGCAGTACTTACTAGTCTTACCATTCCTGTTGTATATATGTTCTATCTACTAATGAAACAGTATTCTCTCGTATTACCATTCCTGTTGTACTGATGTTCTGTCCACTAATGGAGCAGTACTCACTAGTATTACCATTCCTGTTGTACTGATGTTCTGTCCACTAATGAAGCAGTACTCACTGGTATTACCATTCCTATCAGACAGATGTTCTGTCCACAAATGGAGCAGTACTGACTAGTATTGCCATTCCTGGTGTACTGATGTTTTGTTCACTAATGAAGCAGTACTCACTAGTATTGCCATTCCTGTTGTACTGATGTTCTGTCCACTAATGGAGCAGTACTCACTAGTATTACCATTCCTGGTGTACTGATGCTCTGTCCACTAATGGAGCAGTACTTACTAGTATTACCATTCCTGTTGTACTGATGTTCTGTCCACTAATGAAGAAGTATTCACTAGTATTACCATTCCTGTTTTACTGATGTTCTGTCCACGAATGGAGCAGTACTCACTAGTATTACCATTCCTGTTTTACTGATGTTCTGTCCACGAATGGAGCAGTACTTACTAGTATTACCATTCCTGTTGTACAGATGTTCTGTCTATTAATGAAGCAGTACTCTCTCGTATTACCATTCCGTTGTACTGATGCTCTGTCCACTAATGGAGCAGTACTTACTAGTATTACCATTCCTGTTGTACAGATGTTCTGTTCACTAATGGAGCAGTACTCACTAATATCACCATTCCTCTTGTACTGATGTTCTGCCGTCTACTAATGAAGCAGTACTCTCTAGTATAACCATTCATGTTGTACTGATGTTCTTTCCACTAATGGAGCAGTACTTACCAGTATTACCATTCCTGTCATACAGATGTTCTGTCCACTAATGAAGCAGCACTCACTATTATTACCATTCCGTTGTACTGATGTTCTGTCCACTAATAGAGCAGTACTGACTAGTATTACCATTCCTGTTGTACTGATGTTCTGTCCACCAATGAGGCAGTACTTAGTAGTATTACCATTCCTGTTGTACTGATGCTCTGTCCACTAATAGAGCAGTACTCACTAGTATTACCATTTCTGTCATACTGATGTTCTGTCCACTAATGGAGCATTACTCACTATTATTATCATTCCTGTCATACAGATGTTCTGTCCACTACTGAAGCAGTACTCACTAGTATTACCATTCCTGTCATACTGATGTTCTGTCCACTAATGGAGCAGTACTCAATAGTATTACCATTCCTGTTGTACTGATGTTCTGTCCACTAATAGAGCAGTACTTACTAGTATTACCATTACTGTTGTACTGATGCTCTGTCCACTAATGAAGCAGTACTTACTAGTATTACCATTCCTGTTGTACTGATGCTCTGTCCACTAATGAAGCTGTACTCACTAGTATTACCATTCCTGTTGTACTGATGTTCCGCCCACTAATGGAGCAGTAATTACAAGAATTACCATTCCTGTTGTACTGATGCTCTGTTCACTAATGAAGCAGTACTCACTAGTATTACCATTCCTGTTGTACTGATGTTCTGTCCACTAATGAAGTAGTACTTACTAGTATTACCATTACTCTGATACAGATGTTCTGTCCACTAATGAAGCAGTACTCACTAGTATTACCATTCCTGTTGTACCGATGTTTTGTCCGCTAATGAAGCAGTACTCACTAGTATTACCATTCTTGTTGTACTGATGTTCTGTCCACTAGTGTAGCAGTGCTCACTAGTATTACCATTCCTGTTGTACAGATGATCTGTCCACTAATGAAGCAGTACTCGCTAGTATTGCCATTCCTGTTGTACTGATGTTCTGTCCACTAATGAAGCAGTACTCACTAGTATTACCATTCCTGTTGTACTGATGTTCCGTACACTAATGGAGCAGTACTTACTAGTATTACCATTACTGTTGTACTGATGCTCTGTCCACTAATGAAGCAGTATCTACTAGTATTACCATTCCTGTTGTACTGATGTTCTGTCCACTAGTGAAGCAGTACTCACTAGTTTTACCATTCCTGTTGTACTGATGTTCTGTCCACTAATGAAGCAGTACTCACTAGTATTACCATTCCTGTTGTACCGATGTTCTGTCCGCTAATGAAGCAGTACTCACTAGTATTACCATTCCTGTGGTACTGATGTTCTGTCCACTAATGGAGCAGTACTCACTAGTATTACCATTCCTGTTGTACCGATGATCTGTCCACTAATGAAGCAGTACTCGCTAGTATTGCCATTCCTGTTGGACTGATATTCTGTCCACTAATGAAGCAGTACTCACTAGTATTACCATTCTTGTTGTACTGATGTTCTGTCCACTAGTGTAGCAGTGCTCACTAGTATTACCATTCCTGTTGTACCGATGATCTGTCCACTAATGAAGCAGTACTCGCTAGTATTGCCATTCCTGTTGTACTGATGTTCTGTCCACTTATGAAGCAGTACTCACTAGTATTACCATTCCTGTTGTACTGATGTTCCGTCCACTAATGGAGCAGTACTTACTAGTATTACCATTACTGTTGTACTGATGCTCTGTCCACTAATGAAGCAGTATCTACTAGTATTACCATTCCTGTTGTACTGATGTTCTGTCCACTAGTGAAGCAGTACTCACTAGTATTACCATTCCTGTTGTACTGATGTTCTGTCCACTAATGGAGCAGTACTTACTAGTATTACTATTCCTGTTGTACTGATGCTCTGTCCACTAATGGACTAGTAATTACTAGTATTACCATTCCTGTTGTACTGATGTTCTGTCCACTAATGGACTAGTACTTACTAGTATTACCATTCCTGTTGTACTGATGTTCTGTCCACTAATGAAGCAATACTCACTAGTATTACCATTCCTGTCATACAGATGTTCTGTGCACTGATGGAGCAGTAGTTACTAGTATTACCATTACTGTTGTACTAATGTTCTGTCCACTCATCAAGCAGTACTTACTAGTATTACCATTCCTGTTCTACTGATGTTATGTCCATTAATGAAGCAGTACTTACTAGTATTACCATTCCTGTTGTACTGATGCTCTTTTCACTAATGAAGCAGTACTCACTAGTATTACCATTCCTGTTGTATTGATGTTCTGTCCACTAATGAAGTAGTACTTACTAGTATTACCATTACTGTCATACAGATGTTCTGTTCACTAATGAAGCAGTACTCACTAGTATTACTATTCCTGTTGTACTGATGTTCTCTCCACTAATGAAGCAGTACCCACTAGTATTACCATTCCTATCATACAGATGTTCTGTCTTCTAATGAAGCAGTACTCACTAGTATTACCTTTCCGGTTGTAGCGATGTTCTGTCCACTAATGAAGCAGTACTCACTAGTATTACCATTCCTGTTGTACAGAGGTTATGTCCACTAATGAAGCAGTACTCACTAGTATTACCATTCCTGTCATACAGATGTTCCGTCCACTAATGGAGGAGTACTCACTAGTATTACCATTCCTGTTGTACTGATGTTCTGTCCACCAATGAGGCAGTACTTACTAGTATTACCATTCTTGTTGTACTGATGTTCTCTCCACTAATAGAGCAGTACTCACTAGTATTACCATTCCTGTCATACTGATGTTCTGTCCACTAATGGAGCATTACTTACTATTATTATCATTCCTGTCATACAGATGTTCTGTCCACTACTGAAGCAGTACTCACTAGTATTACCATGCCTGTCATACTGATGTTCTGTCCACTAATGGAGCAGTACTCAATAGTATTACCATTCCTGTTGTACTGATGTTCTGTCCACTAATAGAGCAGTACTTACTAGTATTACCATTACTGTTGTACTGATGTTCTGTCCACTAATGGAGCAGTACTTACTAGTATTACCATTCCTGTCATACAGATGTGGTGTCCACTAATGAAGCAGTACTCACTAGTATTACCATTCCTGTTGCACAGATGTGATGTCCTCTAATAGAGCAATACTCACTAGTATTACCATTCCTGTCATACAGATGTTCTGTCCACTAATGGAGCAGTACTTATTAGTATTACCATTGCTGTTGTACTGATGTTCTGTCCACTAATGACGCAGTACTTACTAGTATTACCATTCCTGTTGTACTGATGTTCTGTCCACTAGTGAAGCAGTACTCACTAGTATTAACATTCCTGTTGTACTGATGTTCTGTCCACTAATGGAGTAGTACTTACTAGTTTTACCATTCCTGTTGTACTGATGTTCTGTCCACTAATGAAGCAGTACTTACTAGTATTACCATTCCTGTTCTACTGATGTTCTGTCCACCAATGAAGCAGTACTCACTAGTATTGCCAGTCCTGTCATACTGATGTTCTGTCCACTAATGGAGCAATACTTACTAGTATTACCATTCCTGTTGTACTGATGCTCTGTTCACTAATGAAGCAGTACTCACTAGTATTACCATTACTGTTGTACTGATGTTCTGTCCACTATTGAAGCAGTACTCACTAGTATTACCATTCCTGTTGTACTGATGTGCTGTCCACTAATGAAGCAGTACCTACTAGTATTACCATTCCTGTTGTACTGATGTTCTGTCCACTAGTGTAGCAGTACTCAGTAGTATTACCATTCCTGTTGTACTGATGTTCCGTCCACTAATGGAGCAGTACTTACTAGTATTACCATTCCTGTCATACAGATGTTCTGTGCACTGATGGAGCAGTACTTACTAGTATTACCATTACAGTTGTACTGATGTTCTGTCCACTAATGAAGAAGTACTCACTAGTATTACCATTCCTGTTGTACTGATGTTCTGTCCACTAATGGAGCAGTAATTACAAGTATTACCATTCCTGTTGTACTGATGCTCTGTTCACTAATGAAGCAGTACTCACTAGTATTACCATTCCTCTTGTACTGATGTTCTGTCCACTAATGAAGTAGTACTTACTAGTATTACCATTACTCTCATACAGATGTTCTGTTCACTAATGAAGCAGTACTCACTAGTATTACTATTCCTGTTGTACTGATGTTCTGTCCACTAATGAAGCAGTACTCACTAGTATTACCATTCCTATCATACAGATGTTCTGTCCTCTAATGAAGCAGTACTAACTAGTATTACCATTCCGGTTGAATCGATGTTCTGTCCACTAATGGAGCAGTACTCACTAGTATTACCATTCCTTTGTACTGCGGTTCTATCCACTAATGAAGCAGTACTGACTAGTATTACCATTCCTGTCATACAGATATTCTGTCCACTAATGAAGCAGTACTCACTAGTATTACCATTCCTGTCATACAGATGTTCTGTCCACTAATGAAGCAGTACTCACTAGTATTACCATTCCTGTTGTACTGATGTGCTGTCCACTAATGAAGCAGTACCTACGGGTATTACCATTCCTGTTGTACTGATGTTCTGTCCACTAGTGTAGCAGTACTCAGTAGTATTACCATTCCTGTTGTACTGATGTTCCGTCCACTAATGGAGCAGTATTTACTAGTATTACCATTCCTGTCATACAGATGCTCTGTGCACTGATGGAGCAGTACTTACTAGTATTACCATTACAGTTGTACTGATGTTTTGTCCACTAATGAAGCAGTACTCACTAGTATTACCATTCCTATCATACAGATGTTCTGTCCTCTAATGAAGCAGTACTAACTAGTATTACCATTTCGGTTGAATCGATGTTCTGTCCACTAATGGAGCAGTACTCACTAATATTACCATTCCTGTTGTACTGCGGTTCTATCCACTAATGAAGCAGTACTGACTAGTATTACCATTCCTGTCATACAGATGTTCTATCCACTAATGAAGCAGTACTCACTAGTATTACCATTCCTGTTGTACCGATGTTCTGTCCGCTAATGAAGCAGTACTCACTAGCATTACCATTCCTGTTGTACTGATGTTCTGTCCACTAATGGAGCAGTACTCACTAGTATTGCCATTCCTGTTGTACTGATGTTCTGTCCACTAATGAAGCAGTACTCACTAGTATTACCATTCCTGTTGTACTGATGTTCCGTCCACTAATGGAGCAGTACTTACTAGTATTACCATTACTGTTGTACTGATGCTCTGTCCACTAGTGAAGCAGTACTCACTAGTATTACCATGCCTGTTGTACTGATGTTCTGTCCACTTATGGAGCAGTACTTACTAGTATTACCATTCCTGTTGTACTGATGTTCTGTCCACTAATGGAGCAGTACTTATTAGTATTACCATTGCTGTTGTACTGATGTTCTGTCCACTAATGACGCAGTACTCACTAGTATTACCATTCCTGTTGTACTGATGTTCTGTCCACTAGTGAAGCAGTACTCATAAGTATTAACATTCCTGTTTTACTGATGTTCTGTCCACTAATGGAGTAGTACTTACTAGTTTTACCATTCCTGTTGTACTGATGTTCTGTCCACTAATGAAGCAGTACTTACAAGTATTACCATTCCTGTTCAACTGATGTTCTGTCCACCAATGAAGCAGTACTCACTAGTATTGCCAGTCCTGTCATACTGATGTTCTGTCCACTAATGGAGCAATACTCACTAGTATTACCATTCCTGTTGTACTGATGTTCTGTCCACTAGTGAAGCAGTACTCACTAGTATTAACATTCCTGTTGTACTGATGTTCTGTCCACTAATGGAGTAGTACTTACTAGTTTTACCATTCCTGTTGTACTGATGTTCTGTCCACTAATGAAGTAGTACTCACTAGTATTACCATTCCTGTTGTACTGATATTCTGTCCACTAGTGTAGCAGTACTCAGTAGTATTACCATTCCTGTTGTACTGATGTTCCGTCCACTAATGGAGCAGTACTTACTAGTATTACCATTCCTGTCATAGAGATGTTCTGTCCACTAATGAAGCAGTACTGACTAGTATTACCATTCCTGTCATACAGATGTTCTGTCCTCTAATGAAGCAGTACCTACTAGTATTAACATTCCTGTTGTACTGATGTTCTGTCCACTAGTGTAGCAGTACTCAGTAGTATTACCATTCCTGTTGTACTGATGGTCCGTCCACTAATGGAGCAGTACTTACTAGTATTACCATTCCTGTCATACAGATGTTCTGTCCTCTAATGACGCAGTACCTACTAGTATTACCATTCCTGTTGTACTGATGTTCTGTCCACTAGTGTAGCAGTACTCAGTATTATTACCATTCCTGTTGTACTGATGTTCCGTCCACTAATGGAGCAGTACTTACTAGTATTACCATTCCTGTCATACAGATGTTCTGTCCTCTAATGAAGCAGTACCTACTAGTATTACCATTCCTGTTGTACTGATGTTCTGTCCACTAGTGTAGCAGTACTCAGTAGTATTACCATTCCTGTTGTACTGATGTTCCGTCCACTAATGGAGCAGTACTTACTAGTATTACCATTCCTGTCATACAGATGTTCTGTGCACTGATGGAGCAGTACTTACTAGTATTACCATTACAGTTGTACTGATGTTCTGTCCACTAATGAAGCAGTACTCACTAGTATTACCATTCCTGTTGTACTGATGTTCTGTCCACTAATGGAGCAGTAATTACAAGTATTACCATTCCTGTTGTACTGATGCTCTGTTCACTAATGAAACAGTACTCACTAGTATTACCATTCCTCTTGTACTGATGTTCTGTCCACTAATGAAGTAGTACTTACTAGTATTACCATTGCTCTCATACAGATGTTCTGTTCACTAATGAAGCAGTACTCACTAGTATTACTATTCCTGTTGTACTGATGTTCTGTCCACTAATGAAGCAGTACTCACTAGTATTACCATTCCTATCATACAGATGTTCTGTCCTCTAATGAAGCAGTACTAACTAGTATTACCATTCCGATTGAATCGATGTTCTGTCCACTAATGGAGCAGTACTCACTAGTATTACCATTCCTGTTGTACTGCGGTTCTATCCACTAATGAAGCAATACTGACTAGTATTACCATTCCTGTCATGCAGATGTTCTGTCCACTAATGAAGCAGTACTCACTAGTATTACCATTCCTGTCATACAGATGTTCTGTCCACTAATGAAGCAGTACTCACTAGTATTACCATTCCCGTTGGACTGATGTTCTGTCCACTAATGGAGCAGTACTCACTAGTATTACCATTCCTGTTGTACCGATGATCTGTCCACTAATGAAGCAGTACTCGCTAGTATTGCCATTCCTGTTGTACTGATGTTCTGTCCACTAATGAAGCAGTATTCACTAGTATTACCATTCCTGTTGTACTGATGTTCCGTCCACTAATGGAGCAGTACTTACTAGTATTACCATTACTGTTGTACTGATGCTCTGTCCACTAGTGAAGCAGTACTCACTAGTATTACCATTCCTGTTGTACTGATGTTCTGTCCACTTATGGAGCAGTACTTACTAGTATTACCATTCCTGTTGTACTGATGTTCTGTCCACTAATGAAGCAGTACTCACCAGTATTACCATTCCTGTCATACAGATTTTCTGTGCACTGATGGAGCAGTACTTACTAGTATTACCATTACTGTTGTACTGATGTTCTGTCCACTAATCAAGCAGTACTTACTAGTATTACCATTCCTGTTCTACTGATGTTCTGTCCACTAATGAAGCAGTAATCACTAGTATTGCCATTGCTCTCATACTGATGTTATGTCCATTAATGAAGCAGTACTTACTAGTATTACCATTCTTGTTCTACTGATGTTCTGTCCACTAATGAAGCAGTACTTACTAGTATTACCAATCCTGTTGTACTGATGTTCTGTCCACTAATGACCCAGTACTTACTAGTATTATCATTCCTGTTGTACTGATGCTCTTTTCACTAATGAAGCAGTACTTACTAGTATTACCATTCCTGTTCTACTGATGTTCTGTCCACTAATGAAGCAGTACTCACTAGTATTACCATTCCGTTGTACTGATGTTCTGTCCACTAATGAAGTAGTACTTACTAGTATTACCATTACTGTCATACAGATGTTTTGTCCTCTAATGAAGCAGTATTCACTAGTATTACTATTCCTGTTGTACTGATGTTCTGTCCACTAATGAAGCAGTACCCACTAGTATTACCATTCCTATCATACAGATGTTCTGTCTTCTAATGAAGCAGTACTCACTAGTATTACCTTTCCGGTTGTACCGATGTTCTGTCCACTAATGAAGCAGTACTCACTAGTATTACCATTCCTATCATACAGATGTTCTGTCCTCTAATGAAGCAGTACTAACTAGTATTACCATTCCGGTTGAATCGATGTTCTGTCCACTAATGGAGCAGTACTCACTAGTATTACCATTCCTGTTGTACTGCGGTTCTATCCACTAATGAAGCAGTACTGACTAGTATTACCATTCCTGTCATACAGATGTTCTGTCCACTAATGAAGCAGTACTCACTAGTATTACCGTTCCTGTTGTACTGATGCTCTGTTCACTAATGAAGCAGTACTAACTAGTATTACTATTCCTGTTGTACTGATGTTCTGTCCACTAATGAAGCAGTACTCACTAGTATTACCATTCCTATCATACAGATGTTCTGTCCTCTAATGAAGCAGTACTAACTAGTATTACCATTCCGGTTGAATCGATGTTCTGTCCACTAATGGAGCAGTACTCACTAGTATTACCATTCCTGTTGTACTTCGGTTCTATCCACTAATGAAGCAGTACTGACTAGTATTACCATTCCTGTCATACAAATGTTCTGTCCACTAATGAAGCAGTACTCACTAGTATTACCATTCCTGTTGTACCGATGTTCTGTTCGCTAATGAAGCAGTACTCACTAGTATTACCATTCCTGTTGTACTGATGTTCTGTCCACTAGTGAAGCAGTACTCACTAGTATTAACATTCCTGTTGTACTGATGTTCTGTCCACTAATGGAGTAGTACTTACTAGTTTTACCATTCCTGTTGTACTGATGTTCTGTCCACCAATGAAGCAGTACTCACTGGTATTGCCAGTCCTGTCATACTGATGGTCTGTCCACTAATGGAGCAATACTCACTAGTATTACCATTCCTGTTGTACTGATGCTCTGTTCACTAATGAAGCAGTACTCACTAGTATTACCATTACTGTTGTACTGATGTTCTGTCCACTAATGAAGCAGTACTCACTAGTATTACCATTTCTGTTGTACTGATGTGCTGTCCACTAATGAAGCAGTACCTACTGGTATTACCATTCCTGTTGTACTGATATTCTGTCCACTAGTGTAGCAGTACTCAGTAGTATTACCATTCCTGTTGTACTGATGTTCCGTCCACTAATGGAGCAGTACTTACTAGTATTACCATTCCTGTCATAGAGATGTTCTGTGCACTGATGGAGCAGTACTTACTAGTATTACCATTACAGTTGTACTGATGTTCTGTCCACTAATGAAGCAGTACTGACTAGTATTACCATTCCTGTCATACAGATGTTCTGTCCTCTAATGAAGCAGTACCTACTAGTATTAACATTCCTGTTGTACTGATGTTCTGTCCACTAGTGTAGCAGTACTCAGTAGTATTAACATTCCTGTTGTACTGATGTTCCGTCCACTAATGGAGCAGTACTTACTAGTATTACCATTCCTGTCATACAGATGTTCTGTGCACTGATGGAGCAGTACTTACTAGTATTACCATTACAGTTGTACTGATGTTCTGTCCACTAATGAAGCAGTACTCACTAGTATTACCATTCCTGTTGTACTGATGTTCTGTCCACTAATGGAGCAGTAATTACAAGTATTACCATTCCTGTTGTACTGATGCTCTGTTCACTAATGAAACAGTACTCACTAGTATTACCATTCCTCTTGTACTGATGTTCTGTCCACTAATGAAGTAGTACTTACTAGTATTACCATTGCTCTCATACAGATGTTCTGTTCACTAATGAAGCAGTACTCACTAGTATTACTATTCCTGTTGTACTGATGTTCTGTCCACTAATGAAGCAGTACTCACTAGTATTACCATTCCTATCATACAGATGTTCTGTCCTCTAATGAAGCAGTACTAACTAGTATTACCATTCCGGTTGAATCGATGTTCTGTCCACTAATGGAGCAGTACTCACTAGTATTACCATTCCTGTTGTACTGCGGTTCTATCCACTAATGAAGCAGTACTGACTAGTATTACCATTCCTGTCATGCAGATGTTCTGTCCACTAATGAAGCAGTACTCACTAGTATTACCATTCCTGTCATACAGATGTTCTGTCCACTAATGAAGCAGTACTCACTAGTATTACCATTCCTGTTGTACTGATGTTCTGTCCACTAATGACCCAGTACTTACTAGTATTACCATTCCTGTTGTACTGATGCTCTTTTCACTAATGAAGCAGTACTTACTAGTATTACCATTCCTGTTCTACTGATGTTCTGTCCACTAATGAAGCAGTACTCACTAGTATTACCATTCCGTTGTACTGATGTTCTGTCCACTAATGAAGTAGTACTTACTAGTATTACCATTACTGTCATACAGATGTTTTGTCCACTAATGAAGCAGTATTCACTAGTATTACTATTCCTGTTGTACTGATGTTCTGTCCACTAATGAAGCAGTACCCACTAGTATTACCATTCCTATCATACAGATGTTCTGTCGTCTAATGAAGCAGTACTCACTAGTATTACCTTTCCGGTTGTACCGATGTTCTGTCCACTAATGAAGCAGTACTCACTAGTATTACCATTCCTATCATACAGATGTTCTGTCCTCTAATGAAGCAGTACTAACTAGTATTACCATTCCGGTTGAATCGATGTTCTGTCCACTAATGGAGCAGTACTCACTAGTATTACCATTCCTGTTGTACTGCGGTTCTATCCACTAATGAAGCAGTACTGACTAGTATTACCATTCCTGTCATACAGATGTTCTGTCCACTAATGAAGCAGTACTCATTAGTATTACCATTCCTGTTGTACTGATGCTCTGTTCACTAATGAAGCAGTACTCACTAGTATTACCATTCCTCTTGTACTGATGTTCTGTCCACTAATGAAGTAGTACTTACTAGTATTACCATTACTCTCATACAGATGTTCTGTTCACTAATGAAGCAGTACTAACTAGTATTACTATTCCTGTTGTACTGATGTTCTGTCCACTAATGAAGCAGTACTCACTAGTATTACCATTCCTATCATACAGATGTTCTGTCCTCTATTGAAGCAGTACTAACTAGTATTACCATTCCGGTTGAATCGATGTTCTGTCCACTAATGGAGCAGTACTCACTAGTATTACCATTCCTGTTGTACTTCGGTTCTATCCACTAATGAAGCAGTACTGACTAGTATTACCATTCCTGTCATACAAATGTTCTGTCCACTAATGAAGCAGTACTCACTAGTATTACCATTCCTGTTGTACCGATGTTCTGTTCGCTAATGAAGCAGTACTCACTAGCATTACCATTCCTGTTGTACTGATGTTTTGTCCACTAATGGAGCAGTACTCACTAGTATTACCATTCCTGTTGTACCGATGTTCTCTTCGCTAATGAAGCAATACTCGCTAGTATTGCCATTCCTGTTGTACTGATGTTCTGTCCACTAATGAAGCAGTACTCACTAGTATTACCATTCCTGTTGTACTGATGTTCTGTCCACTAGTGTAGCAGTGCTCACTAGTATTACCTTTCCTGTTGTACTAATGATCTGTCCACTAATGAAGCAGTACTCGCTAGTATTGCCATTCCTGTTGTACTGATGTTCTGTCCACTAATGAAGCAGTACTCACTAGTATTACCATTCCTGTTGTAGTGATGTTCTGTCCACTAGTGAAGCAGTACTCACTAGTTTTTCCATTCCTGTTGTACTGATGTTCTGTCCACTAATGAAGCAGTACTCACTAGTATTACCATTCCTGTTGTACTGATGTTCCGTCCACTAATGGAGCAGTACTTACTAGTATTACCATTACTGTTGTACTGATGCTCTGTCCACTAATGAAGCAGTATCTACTAGTATTACCATTCCTGTTGTACTGATGTTCTGTCCACTAGTGAAGCAGTACTCACTAGTATTACCATTCCTGTTGTACTGATGTTCTGTCCACTAATGGAGCAGTACTTACTAGTATTACCATTCTTGTTGTACTGATGTTCTGTCCATTAATGAAGCAATACTCACCAGTATTACCATTCCTGTCATACAGATTTTCTGTGCACTGATGGAGCAGTACTTACTAGTATTACCATTACTGTTGTACTGATGTTCTGTCCACTAATCAAGCAGTACTTACTAGTATTACCATTCCTGTTCTACTGATGTTCTGTCCACTAATGAAGCAGTAATCACTAGTATTGCCATTCCTCTCATACTGATGTTATGTCCATTAATGAAGCAGTACTTACTAGTATTACCATTCCTGTTCTACTGATGTTCTGTCCACTAATGAAGCAGTACTTACTAGTATTACCATTCCTGTTGTACTGATGTTCTGTCCACTAATGACCCATACTTACTAGTATTACCATTCCTGTTGTACTGATGCTCTTTTCACTAATGAAGAAGTACTTACTAGTATTACCATTCCTGTTCTACTGATGTTCTGTCCACTAATGGAGCAGTACTTACTAATATTACCTTTCCTGTTGTACTGATGTTCTGTCCACTGACGGAGCAGTACTTACTAGTATTACCATTCCTGTTGTACTGATGCTCTGACCACTAATGAAGCAGTACTCACTAGTATTACCATTCCGGTTGTACTGATGTTCCGTCGACTAATGGAGCAGTACTTACTAATATTACCTTTCCTGTTGTACTGATGTTCTGTCCACTAACGGAGCAGTACTTACTAGTATTACCATTCCTGTTGTACTGATGTTCTGACCACTAATGGAGCAGTACTCACTAGTATTACCATTCCTGTTGTACTGATGTTCTGTCCACTAATGGAGCAGTACTTACTAGTATTACCATTCTTGTTGTACTGATGTTCTGTCAACTAATGGAGCAGTACTCAATAGTATTACCATTCCTGTTGTACTGATGTTATGTCCAATAATGAAGCAGTACTTACTAGTATTACCATTCCTCTTAAATCGATGTTCTGTCCACTAATGGAGCAGTACTCACTAGTATTACCATTCTTGTTGTACTGATGTTCTGTCAACTAATGGAGCAGTACTTACTAGTATTACCATTCTTGTTGTACTGATGTTCTGTCAACTAATGGAGCAGTACTCAATAGTATTACCATTCCTGTTGTACTGATGTTATGTCCAATAATGAAGCAGTACTTACTAGTATTACCATTCCTGTTGTACTGATGTTTTGTCCACTAATGGAGCAGTACTTACTAGTATTACCATTCCCGTTGTACTGATGTTCTGACCACTAATGAAGCAGTACTCACTAGTATTACCATTCCGGTTGTACTAATGTCCTGTCCACTAATGGAGCAGTACTTACTAGTATTACCATTCCCGTTGTACTGATGTTCTGACCACTAATGAAGCAGTACTCACTAGTATTACCATTCCGGTTGTACTAATGTTCTGTCCACTAATGGAGCAGTACTCACTAGTATTATCATTTCTGTTGTTCTGATGTTCTGTCCACTAATTGAGCAGTACTCACTAGTATTGCCATTCCTGTTGTATTGATGTTCTGACCACTGATGAAGCAGTACTCACTAATATTTCCATTCCTGTCATACAAATGTTCTGTCCACTAATGTAGCAGTGCTCACTAGTATTACCATTCCGGTCATACAGATGTTCTGTCCTCTGATGAAAGCAGTACTCACTAGTATTACCATTCCGGTTGTACCTATTTTATGTCACCTAATGAAGCAATACTCACTAGTATTACCATTCCTGCTGTACTGATGTTTTGTCCACTAAAGGAGCAGTACTCACTAGTATTATCATTCCTGTTGTACTGATGTTCTGTGTACTAATGGAGCAGTACTCACTAGTATTACCATCCCTGTTGTACTGATGTTCTGTCCACAAATGGAGCAGTACTCACTAGTATTACCATTCATGTTGTACTGATGTTCTGTCCACTAATGGAGCAGTACTTACTAGTATTACCATTCCTGTTGTACTGATGTTCTGACCACTAATGGAGCAGTACTCACTAGTGTTACCATTCCGGTTGTACTAATGTTCTGTCCACTAATGGAGCAGTACTCACTAGTATTATCATTTCTGTTGTACTGATGTTCTGTCCACTAATGGAGCAGTACTCAATAGTATTACCATTCCTGTTGGACTGATGTTCTGTCCACTAACGGAGCAGTACTTACTCGTATTGCCATTCCTGATCTACTGATGTTCTGACCACTAATGAAGCAGTACTCACTAATATTACCATTCCTGTTGTACTGATGTTCTCTCTCGGTTTTCAGCACGAGTTTCCTGTTGCACTGATGTTCACTCTCGGTTTTCAGCACGAGTTTCCTGTTGCACTGATCTTCACTCTCGGTTTTCAGCAAGAGTTTCCTGTTGCACTGATGTTCACTCTCGGTTTTCAGCACGAGTTTCCTGTTGCACTGATGTTCACTCTCGGTTTTCAGCACGAGTTTCCTGTTGTACCGATGTTCACTCTCGGTTTTCAGCACAAGTTTCCTGTTGTACTGATGTTCACTCTCTGCAATCAGCACGGTTGTCGTGCTGTTTAACCTTTCGCTTGACGTGTAGTGTTTTTGTGGACGATTGTGGGGGGGGGGGGAGTGTTCTCTTTATTGAGACCATCGGGGTAATTGTTAGCGTGCTAACATTGAGTGCGACAGATCGTGGGTTCGAGTCCTGGACGGATCAACCCAAAGATTACAAAATTAGTATTTGTTATTTCTCCTCTAAAAAGGGTGGGGTGTTATTACTTGTGCCTGTGTGGCTGGTAAGATAGGGTCGTCAGTAAATATTGTTAACTCAAGAACATCAGCCAGTTTATACCAATGAAAACAAGTTAAGCGATACATAGTACCTTTCTAGCATAAACATATGGTGTTTTCTATTTATTTTTTAGGGCTAAAAAAGGAGGAATTCATAGATATAATTTAATACATCGAAACGTGATATTGTAAAAGCAAGGGCATGTCAAGGTTGGAAAAGTATGTATAAAACGTGCTTTAAATCAAGATTGTTCAGGTAAATCGTTTCTTCATTGTGTATTACAATTAAATTGTATATATATATATTAAGTCGTCTAGCAACTAGCATGTTGATGTCCCTTCACACAAAGAAATGCTGATTGTTAGTTAAGATTTGCAATATATTGTTGGCTCAATGACAGTCTTAAAATGATTTAATCAGGTCAGGGTTTTTAACAGCAAGACAACATTTTTAAAAAGTATTCTCTCAATTCTGAAAATTCAAAGGCTATGATAAAATGTATTTGATTTAAAAATTTATTTTCAGCTGAATATTATATTTGCAATTTTAGACTAATGATGAGGTAATTCTAAAAAAAGTGCTCTGAAATTTATTTAAGAAAAACTGCTCATATTTTGTACAGGTTCAATAGCCAAAAATTAAGAAACAAGATTAGTCACACATGTGGTCAACCACTAAAATGGGAGGGTGGGCATTGTAACATTTGTCTTATTACAGTAGGTCTAGCTCCTGGGCGTGGTGTATTATTTTGAAAGAAATACACCTATCTGTATGGTTAAAACTTGGGAGGGAGATCCGAGACGGTATGAAAGTGTCATGAATCTTGCTGTCTATAAATCTCGGAGGAGATATTTTCTCTGTTCTAGAAATATATATTTTTCGTCTTTATTATTCACTATGATTCCACCTATGCCAATATTTTGGGCGGGGGTGTAATTACGTGTGCATCTGTGGCTGGTAAGATAGGGTCGTCAGTAAATATTGTTAACTCAAGAACATCAGCCAGTTTATTCCAATGATAACAAGTTAAGCGATACATAGTACCTTTCTAGCATAAACATATGGTGTTTTCTATTTATTTTTCAGGGAACAAGGAGAAATTTATAGATATAATTTAATACATCGAAACGTGATATTGTAAAAGCAAGGGCATGTCAAAGTTGGAAAAGTATGTATAAAACGTGCTTTAAATCAGGATGTTCAGTTAAATCGTTCATATGGAACATTTCTTCATTGTATATTACAATTAAATTGTATATGCATAGTTTGAAGTCGTCTAGCAACTATCATGTTAATGTCCCTTCACACAAAGAAATGTTGATTGCTAGTTAAGATTTACAATATTTGTTGGCTCAATGACAGTTTTAAAATGATTTAATCAGGTCAAGGTTTTTAACTGCAAAGCAACATTTTTTAAAAGTATTCTCTAAATTCTGAAAATTCAAAGGCCATGATAAAATGAATTTGGTTTAAAAATTTATTTTCAACTGAATATTATTTTTGCAATTTTAGACTAATGATGAGGTAATTCTAAAAAAAAAAATGCTTTGAAATTTATTTAAGAAAAAGTGTTCATATTTTGTACAGGTTCATTAGCAAAATGAATAATTTGAGAAACAAGATTTGTCACACATGTGGTCAACCACTAAAATGGGGGAAGGGGTGCCATTGTAACATTTGCCTTATTACAACATGCATAGTTCCTGGGCGTGGTGTGATGTGGTGAAATAAATATACCTGTCTGTATTGTTAAGCCTTGGGAGGGAAATCCGAGAAGGTATGAAAGTGTCGTGAATCTTACTGTCTATATATTCAGCCCATGGATTTGGGGGTGGTGGGTGGCAATGCTGTCTTGGAATCACTACACATGACTTCCAGTTAAAAAGTGGAAGGTATGCTGCTTTACAAATATAACAGCAAGATTGACCTATGCCCCCCTCAATATTTCAGTTATTTCGTGGCAGTCAGTTTTATTGGTGGAAGAAACCGGAGTTCCCAGGTGAAAACCACTGAACTGTCGTAAGTCACTGACAAACCTGATCAAATATTAAGCAATATTGTATCGATTACATCTCGACATGAACGGGATTCGAACTCACAACTTTAGTGGTGATAGGCACTAATTGCACAGGTAGTTGCAATTCCAACTACCATGCAATCACGGCCATGACGACCCCTTAACAAAATTTATACTCTACTATAATGCCATTCTGTATTGATATCTATTTCTTTCTGAACACTCTCATCTGTTACTTTTACTATTTCACCATTAACTATTCCTAACACTTCTGTATTGATATCTATTTCTTTCTGAACACTCTCATCTATTACTTTTACTATTTCACTATTGACTATCCCTAACACTTCTGTGTTGATATCTATTTCTTTGTGTACATTCTTATCTGTTACTTTTACTATTTCACTATTAACTATCCCTAACACTTCTGTATTGATATCTATTTCTTTCTGAACACTCTCATCAGTTACTTTTTCTATTTCATTATTAACTATTCCTAAGACTTCTGTATTGATATCTATTTCTTTCTGAACACTCTCATCTGTTAATTTTACTATTTCACTATTAACTATTTCTAACACTTCTGTATTGATATCTATTTCTTTCTGTACATTCTCATCTGTTACTTTTACTATTTCACTATTAACTATTCCTAACACTTCTGTATTGATATCTATTTCTTTCTGTACACTCTCATCTGTTACTTTTACTATTTCACTACTAACTATCCCTAACACTTCTGTATTGATATCTATTTCTTTCTGAATACTCTCATCTGTTACTTTTACTATTTTACTATTAACTATCCCTAACACTTCTGTGTTGCTATCTATTTCTTTCTGTACATTCTTATCAGTTACTTTTACTATTTCAATATTAACAATCCCTAACACTTCTGTGTTGATATCTATTTCTTTCTGTACATTCTTATCTGTTACTTTTACTATTTCACTACTAACTATCCCTAACACTTCTGTATTGATATCTATTTCTTTCTGAACACTCTCATCTGTTACTTTTACTATTTCACCATTAACTATTCCTAACACTTCTGTATTGATATCTATTTCTTTCTGTACATTCTCATCTGTTACTTTTACTATTTCACTATTAACTATTCCTAACCCTTCTGTATTGATATCTATTTCTTTCTGAACACTCTCATCTGTTACTTTTACTATTTCACCATTAACTATTCCTAACACTTCTGTATTGATATCTATTTCTTTCTGTACATTCTCATCTGTTACTTTTACTATTTCACTATTAACTATTCCTAACACTTCTGTGTTGATATCTATTTCTTTCTGAACACTCTCATCTGTTACTTTTACTATTTCACCATTAACTATTCCTAACACTTCTGTATTGATATCTATTTCTTTCTGTACATTCTTATCTGTTACTTTTACTATTTCACTATTAACTATTCCTAACACTTCTGTATTGATATCTATTTCTTTCTGTACACTCTGATCTGTTACTTTTACTATTTCACCATTAACTATCCCTAACACTTCAGATTCTATGATTTTCTAATCAACTAATTTATTCTCATTTAATAATTCAGGACTACATTTTGATCGATTTTCAAAATCTTGTGGAGCTGGATTTACGACCTCAAACACAGCTCTCAAGCGTTTAACTTAGCCCTATCTGTGTTGTCTGTCTCATAAGCCCTTTCAGTATATTGTCGTAAATATGGACATCTTTGTTCTGATATGTCCTATTTCTTGACAATTATGACATCGGACTTTTCGTGGACTACTGAATTTCTTGGAGGGGTATATTGTTTAAAGAATTTTTCCAACTTTTCATCGAACATTTTCGAAATTTCATTTAAGGTTAAATGTTACGTGTTATCTTTTCTTTCATTTGAATCTTTACATTTCATAGTCTGTACTGAAAATGTGCTTTCTTCTAAAGCCATATATGCCAACATAACCAAGTGACAAAATCTGAGGGAAATCAATGATAATTAACCATAACCAACATGACCAAGTGAAAATGTCTGAGGAAAATCAATGATAATTTCCCATAATCAACATAACCAAGTGACAAAGTCTGAGGGAAATCAATGATAATTTCCCTTATCCAACATGGCCAAGTGACAAAGTCTGAGGGAAATCAATGATAATTTCTCATAACCAACATGACCAAGTGACAAAGTCTGAGTGAAATCAATGATAATTTCCCTTAGCCAACATGACCACGTGACAAAGTCTGAGGGAAATCAATAATAATTAACCATAACCAACTTGACCAAGTGACAAATTCTGAGGGAAATCAATGATAATTGACCAAAACCAACATGACCATTTGACAAATTCTGAGAAAAATCTGTGATAATTTCCCATAACCAACATAACCACGTGACAAAGTCTGAGGAAAATCAATGATAATTAACCATAATCAACATGACCAAGTGACAAAGTCTGAGGGAAATCAATGATAATTTCCCCACAATCGTCCCATAACCAACATGACCAAGTGACAAAGTCTGAGGGAAATCAATGATAATTTCCCCACAATCGTCCCATAACCAACATGACCAAGTGACAAAGTCTGAGGGAAATCAATGATAATTAACCATAACCAACATGACCAAGTGACAAATTCTGAGGAAAATCAGTGATAATTTCCCATAACCAACATAACCACGTGACAAAGTCTGAGGAAAATCAATGATGATTAACCATAACCAACATGACCAAGTGACAAAGTCTGAGGGAAATCAATGATAATTTCCCCACAATCGTCCCATAACCAACATGACCAGTGACAAAGTCTGAGGGAAATCAATGATAATTAACCATAACCAACATGACCAAGTGACAAAGTCTGAGTGAAATCAATGATAATTTCCCTTAACCAACATGACCACGTGACAAAGTCTGAGGGAAATCAATGATAATTTCCCTTAACCAACATGACCACGTGACAAAGTCTGAGGGAAATCAATGATAATTTCCGCACAATCGTCCCATAACCAACATGACCAGTGACAAAGTCTGAGGGAAATCAATGATAATTAACCATAACCAACATGACCAAGTGACAAAGTCTGAGTGAAATCAATGATAATTTCCCTTAACCAACATGACCACGTGACAAAGTCTGAGGGAAATCAATAATAATTAACCATAACCAACTTGACCATTTGACAAAGTCTGAGGAAAATCAATGATAATTAACCGTAACCAACATGACCACGTGACAAAGTCTGAGGTAAATCAATGATAATTAACCGTAACCAACATGACCAAGTGACAAAGTCTGAGGGAAATCAATGATAATTAACCATAACCAACATGACCAAGCGACAAAGTCTGAGGGAAATCAATGATAATTAACCATAACCAACATAACCAAGTCTGAGGGAAATCAATGATAATTAACCATAACCAACATGACCAAGTCTGAGAGAAATCAATGATAATTAACCGTAACCAACATGACCAAGTCACAAAGTCTGAGGGAAATCAATGATAATTAACCATAACCAACATGACCAAGTCTGAGGAAAATCAATGATAATTAACCGTAACCAACATGACCAAGTGACAAAGTCTGAGGGAAATCAATGATAATTAAACATAACCAACATGACCACGTGACAAAGTCTGTGGGAAATCAATGATAAATAACCGTAACCAACATAACCACGTGACAAAGTCTGAGGGAAATCAATGATAATTAACCGTAACCAACATAACCACGTGACAAATTCTGAGGGAAATCAATGATAATTAACCATAACCAACATAACCACGTGACAAAGTCTGAGGGAAATCAATGATAATTAACCGTAACCAACATGACCAAGTGACAAAGTCTGAGTGAAATCAATGATAATTAACCGTAACCAACATAACCAAGTGACAAAGTCTGAGTGAAATCAATGATGATTAACCATAACAAACATGACCACGTGACAAAGTCTGAGGGAAATCAATGATAATTAACTATAACCAAGATAACCAAGTGACAAAGTCTGAGGGAAATCAATGATAATTAACCGTAACCAACATGACCAAGTGACAAAGTCTGAGTGAAATCAATGATGATTAACCATAACAAACATGACCACGTGACAAAGTCTGAGGGAAATCAATGATAATTAACTATAACCAAGATAACCAAGTGACAAAGTCTGAGGGAAATCAATGATAATTAACCATAACCAAGATAACCAAGTGACAAAGTCTGAGGGAAATCAATGATAAATAACCGTAACCAACATGACCACGTGACAAAGTCTGAGGGAAATCAATGATAATTAACCATAACCAAGATAACCAAGTGACAAAGTCTGTGGGAAATCAATGATAATTAACCATAACCAACATGACCACGTGACAAAGTCTGAGGGAAATCAATGATAATTAACCATAACCAAGATAACCAAGTGACAAAGTCTGAGGGAAATCAATGATAATTAACCATAACCAACATGACCACGTGACAAAGTCTGAGGGAAATTAATGATAATTAACCATAACCAAGATAACCAAGTGACAAAGTCTGAGGGAAATCAGTGATAATTAACCGTAACCAACATAACCAAGTGACAAAGTCTGAGGGAAATCAATGATAATTAACCATAACCAACATGACCAAGTGACAAAGTCTGAGGGAAATCAATGATAATTAACCATAACCAACATGACCACGTGACAAAGTCTGAGGGAAATCAATGATAATTAACCGTAACAAACATGACCACGTGACAAAGTCTGAGGGAAATCAATGTTAATTAACCGTAACCAACATGACCACGTGACAAAGTCTGAGGAAAATCAATGATAATTAACCATAACCAACATAACCAAGTCTGAGGGAAATCAATGATAATTAACCATAACCAACATAACCAAGTGACAAAGTCTGAGGGAAATCAATGATAATTAACCATAACCAAGATAACCACGTGACAAAGTCTGACGGAAATCAATGATAATTAACAGTAACCAACATAACCAAGTGACGAAGTCTGAGGGAAATCAATGATAATTAACCATAACCAACATAACCACGTGACAAAGTCTGAGGGAAATCAATGATAATTAACCATAACCAAGAAAACCAAGTGACAAAGTCTGAGGGAAATCAGTGATAATTAACCGTAACCAACATAACCAAGTGACAAAGTCTGAGGGAAATCAATGATAATTAACCATAACCAACATGACCAAGTGACAAAGTCTGAGGGAAATCAATGATAATTAACCATAACCAACATGACCAAGCGACAAAGTCTGAGTGAAATCAATGATAATTTCCCTTAACCAACATGACCACGTGACAAAGTCTGAGGGAAATCAATGATAATTAACCATAACCAGCATGACCAAGTGACAAAGACTGAGGAAAATCAATGATAATTAACCATAACCAACATAACCAAGTTACAAAGTCTGAGTGAAATCAATGATAATTTCCCTTAACCAACATGACCACGTGACAAAATCTGAGGGAAATCAATAATAATTAAGCATAACCAACTTGACCATTTGACAAAGTCTGAGGGAAATCAATGATAATTAACCGTAACCAACATGACCAAGTGACAAAGTCTGAGGGAAATCAATGATAATTAACCATAACCAACATGACCAAGCGACAAAGTCTGAGGGAAATCAATGATAATTAACCATAACCAACATAACCAAGTCTGAGGGAAATCAATGATAATTAACCGTAACCAACTTGATCAAGTGACAAAGTCTGAGGGAAATCAATGATAATTAACCATAACCAACATGACCAAGTCTGAGGAAAATCAATGATAATTAACCATAACCAACATGACCAAGTCTGAGGGAAATCAATGATAATTAACCATAACCAACATGACCAAGTCTGAGGAAAATCAATGATAATTAACCGTAACCAACATGACCAAGTCACAAAGTCTGAGGGAAATCAATGATAATTAACCATAACCAACATGACCAAGTCTGAGGAAAATCAATGATAATTAACCGTAACCAACATGACCAAGTGACAAAGTCTGAGGGAAATCAATGATAATTAAACATAACCAACATGACCACGTGACAAAGTCTGAGGGAAATCAATGATAAATAACCGTAACCAACATGACCACGTGACAAAGTCTGAGGGAAATCAATGATAATTAACCATAACAAACATGACCACGTGACAAAGTCTGAGGGAAATCAATGATAATTAACCGTAACCAACATGACCAAGTGACAAAGTCTGAGGGAAATCAATGATAATTAACCATAACCAACATAACCAAGTGACAAAGTCTGAGGGAAATCAATGATAATTAACCGTAACCAACATGACCAAGAGACAAAGTCTGAGGAAAATCAATGATAATTAACCGTAACCAACATGACCACATGACAGTCTGAGGGAAATCAATGATAATTAACCGTAACAAACATGACCACGTGACAAAGTCTGAGGGAAATCAATGATAATTAACCGTAACCAACATAACCACGTGACAAAGTCTGAGGGAAATCAATGATAATTAACCATAACCAAGAAAACCAAGTGACAAAGTCTGAGGGAAATCAGTGATAATTAACCGTAACCAACATGACCACGTGAGAAAGTCTGAGGGAAATCAATGATAATTAACCATAACAAACATGACCACGTGACAAAGTCTGAGGGAAATCAATGATAATTAACCATAACCAACATAACCACGTGACAAAGTCTGAGGGAAATCAATGATAATTAACCGTAACCAACATGACCAAGTGACAAAGTCTGAGTGAAATCAATGATAATTAACCGTAACCAACATAACCAAGTGACAAAGTCTGAGTGAAATCAATGATGATTAACCATAACAAACATGACCACGTGACAAAGTCTGAGGGAAATCAATGATAATTAACTATAACCAAGATAACCAAGTGACAAAGTCTGAGGGAAATCAATGATAATTAACCGTAACCAACATGACCAAGTGACAAAGTCTGAGTGAAATCAATGATGATTAACCATAACAAACATGACCACGTGACAAAGTCTGAGGGAAATCAATGATAATTAACTATAACCAAGATAACCAAGTGACAAAGTCTGAGGGAAATCAATGATAATTAACCATAACCAAGATAACCAAGTGACAAAGTCTGAGGGAAATCAATGATAATTAACCGTAACCAACATGACCACGTGACAAAGTCTGAGGGAAATCAATGATAATTAACCATAACCAAGATAACCAAGTGACAAAGTCTGAGGGAAATCAATGATAATTAACCATAACCAACATGACCACGTGACAAAGTCTGAGGGAAATCAATGATAATTAACCATAACCAAGATAACCAAGTGACAAAGTCTGAGGGAAATCAATGATAATTAACCATAACCAACATGACCACGTGACAAAGTCTGAGGGAAATTAATGATAATTAACCATAACCAAGATAACCAAGTGACAAAGTCTGAGGGAAATCAGTGATAATTAACCGTAACCAACATAACCAAGTGACAAAGTCTGAGGGAAATCAATGATAATTAACCATAACCAACATGACCAAGTGACAAAGTCTGAGGGAAATCAATGATAATTAACCATAACCAACATGACCACGTGACAAAGTCTGAGGGAAATCAATGATAATTAACCGTAACAAACATGACCACGTGACAAAATCTGAGGGAAATCAATAATAATTAAGCATAACCAACTTGACCATTTGACAAAGTCTGAGGGAAATCAATGATAATTAACCGTAACCAACATGACCAAGTGACAAAGTCTGAGGGAAATCAATGATAATTAACCATAACCAACATGACCAAGCGACAAAGTCTGAGGGAAATCAATGATAATTAACCATAACCAACATAACCAAGTCTGAGGGAAATCAATGATAATTAACCGTAACCAACTTGATCAAGTGACAAAGTCTGAGGGAAATCAATGATAATTAACCATAACCAACATAACCAAGTCTGAGGGAAATCAATGATAATTAACCGTAACCAACTTGATCAAGTGACAAAGTCTGAGGGAAATCAATGATAATTAACCATAACCAACATGACCAAGTCTGAGGAAAATCAATGATAATTAACCATAACCAACATGACCAAGTCTGAGGGAAATCAATGATAATTAACCATAACCAACATGACCAAGTCTGAGGAAAATCAATGATAATTAACCGTAACCAACATGACCAAGTCACAAAGTCTGAGGGAAATCAATGATAATTAACCATAACCAACATGACCAAGTCTGAGGAAAATCAATGATAATTAACCGTAACCAACATGACCAAGTGACAAAGTCTGAGGGAAATCAATGATAATTAAACATAACCAACATGACCACGTGACAAAGTCTGAGGGAAATCAATGATAAATAACCGTAACCAACATGACCACGTGACAAAGTCTGAGGGAAATCAATGATAATTAACCATAACAAACATGACCACGTGACAAAGTCTGAGGGAAATCAATGATAATTAACCGTAACCAACATGACCAAGTGACAAAGTCTGAGGGAAATCAATGATAATTAACCATAACCAACATAACCAAGTGACAAAGTCTGAGGGAAATCAATGATAATTAACCGTAACCAACATGACCAAGAGACAAAGTCTGAGGAAAATCAATGATAATTAACCGTAACCAACATGACCACATGACAGTCTGAGGGAAATCAATGATAATTAACCGTAACAAACATGACCACGTGACAAAGTCTGAGGGAAATCAATGATAATTAACCGTAACCAACATAACCACGTGACAAAGTCTGAGGGAAATCAATGATAATTAACCATAACCAAGAAAACCAAGTGACAAAGTCTGAGGGAAATCAGTGATAATTAACCGTAACCAACATGACCACGTGAGAAAGTCTGAGGGAAATCAATGATAATTAACCATAACAAACATCACCACGTGACAAAGTCTGAGGGAAATCAATGATAATTAACCATAACCAACATAACCACGTGACAAAGTCTGAGGGAAATCAATGATAATTAACCGTAACAAACATGACCACGTGACAAAGTCTGAGGGAAATCAATGATAATTAACCGTAACCAACATAACCACGTGACAAAGTCTGAGGGAAATCAATGATACTTAACCATAACCAAGAAAACCAAGTGACAAAGTCTGAGGGAAATCAGTGATAATTAACCGTAACCAACATGACCACGTGAGAAAGTCTGAGGGAAATCAATGATAATTAACCATAACAAACATGACCACGTGACAAAGTCTGAGGGAAATCAATGATAATTAACCATAACCAACATAACCACGTGACAAAGTCTGAGGGAAATCAATGATAATTAACCGTAACCAACATGACCAAGTGACAAAGTCTGAGTGAAATCAATGATAATTAACCGTAACCAACATAACCAAGTGACAAAGTCTGAGTGAAATCAATGATGATTAACCATAACAAACATGACCACGTGACAAAGTCTGAGGGAAATCAATGATAATTAACTATAACCAAGATAACCAAGTGACAAAGTCTGAGGGAAATCAATGATAATTAACCGTAACCAACATGACCACGTGACAAAGTCTGAGGGAAATCAATGATAATTAACCATAACCAAGATAACCAAGTGACAAAGTCTGAGGGAAATCAATGATAATTAACCATAACCAACATGACCACGTGACAAAGTCTGAGGGAAATCAATGATAATTAACCATAACCAAGATAACCAAGTGACAAAGTCTGAGGGAAATCAATGATAATTAACCATAACCAACATGACCACGTGACAAAGTCTGAGGGAAATTAATGATAATTAACCATAACCAAGATAACCAAGTGACAAAGTCTGAGGGAAATCAGTGATAATTAACCGTAACCAACATAACCAAGTGACAAAGTCTGAGGGAAATCAATGATAATTAACCATAACCAACATGACCAAGTGACAAAGTCTGAGGGAAATCAATGATAATTAACCATAACCAACATGACCACGTGACAAAGTCTGAGGGAAATCAATGATAATTAACCGTAACAAACATGACCACGTGACAAAGTCTGAGGGAAATCAATGTTAATTAACCGTAACCAACATGACCACGTGACAAAGTCTGAGGAAAATCAATGATAATTAACCATAACCAACATAACCAAGTCTGAGGGAAATCAATGATAATTAACCATAACCAACATAACCAAGTGACAAAGTCTGAGGGAAATCAATGATAATTAACCATAACCAAGATAACCACGTGACAAAGTCTGACGGAAATCAATGATAATTAACAGTAACCAACATAACCAAGTGACGAAGTCTGAGGGAAATCAATGATAATTAACCATAACCAACATAACCACGTGACAAAGTCTGAGGGAAATCAATGATAATTAACCATAACCAAGAAAACCAAGTGACAAAGTCTGAGGGAAATCAGTGATAATTAACCGTAACCAACATAACCAAGAACAAAGTCTGAGGGAAATCAATGATAATTAACCATAACCAACATGACCAAGTGACAAAGTCTGAGGGAAATCAATGATAATTAACCATAACCAACATGACCAAGCGACAAAGTCTGAGTGAAATCAATGATAATTTCCCTTAACCAACATGACCACGTGACAAAGTCTGAGGGAAATCAATGATAATTAACCATAACCAGCATGACCAAGTGACAAAGACTGAGGAAAATCAATGATAATTAACCATAACCAACATAACCAAGTTACAAAGTCTGAGTGAAATCAATGATAATTTCCCTTAACCAACATGACCACGTGACAAAATCTGAGGGAAATCAATAATAATTAAGCATAACCAACTTGACCATTTGACAAAGTCTGAGGGAAATCAATGATAATTAACCGTAACCAACATGACCAAGTGACAAAGTCTGAGGGAAATCAATGATAATTAACCATAACCAACATGACCAAGCGACAAAGTCTGAGGGAAATCAATGATAATTAACCATAACCAACATAACCAAGTCTGAGGGAAATCAATGATAATTAACCGTAACCAACTTGATCAAGTGACAAAGTCTGAGGGAAATCAATGATAATTAACCATAACCAACATGACCAAGTCTGAGGAAAATCAATGATAATTAACCATAACCAACATGACCAAGTCTGAGGGAAATCAATGATAATTAACCTTAACCAACATCACCAAGTCTGAGGAAAATCAATGATAATTAACCGTAACCAACATGACCAAGTCACAAAGTCTGAGGGAAATCAATGATAATTAACCATAACCAACATGACCAAGTCTGAGGAAAATCAATGATAATTAACCGTAACCAACATGACCAAGTGACAAAGTCTGAGGGAAATCAATGATAATTAAACATAACCAACATGACCACGTGACAAAGTCTGAGGGAAATCAATGATAAATAACCGCAACCAACATAACCACGTGACAAAGTCTGAGGGAAATCAATGATAATTAACCATAACAAACATGACCACGTGACAAAGTCTGAGGGAAATCAATGATAATTAACCGTAACCAACATGACCACATGACAGTCTGAGGGAAATCAATGATAATTAACCATAACAAACATGACCACGTGACAAAGTCTGAAGGAAATCAATGATAATTAACCGTAACCAACATAACCACGTGACAAAGTCTGAGGGAAATCAATGATAATTAACCATAACCAAGATAACCAAGTGACAAAGTCTGAGGGAAATCAGTGATAATTAACCGTAACCAACATGACCACGTGAGAAAGTCTGAGGGAAATCAATGATAATTAACCATAACAAACATGACCACGTGACAAAGTCTGAGGGAAATCAATGATAATTAACCATAACCAACATGACCAAGTGACAAAGTCTGAGGGAAATCAATGATAATTAACCATAACCAAGATAACCAAGTGACAAAGTCTGAGGGAAATCAGTGATAATTAACCGTAACCAACATGACCACGTGACAAAGTCTGAGGGAAATCAATGATAATTAACCGTAACCAACATAACCACGTGACAAATTCTGAGGGAAATCAATGATAATTAACCATAACAAACATGACCACGTGACAAAGTCTGAGGGAAATCAATGATAATTAACCGTAACCAACATGACCAAGTGACAAAGTCTGAGTGAAATCAATGATAATTAACCGTAACCAACATAACCAAGTGACAAAGTCTGAGTGAAATCAATGATGATTAACCATAACAAACAAGACCACGTGACAAAGTCTGAGGGAAATCAATGATAATTAACCGTAACCAACAAGACCACGTGACAAAGTCTGAGTGAAATCAATGATAATTAACCGTAACCAACATAACCACGTGACAAATTATGAGGGAAATCAATGATAATTAACCATAACAAACATGACCACGTGACAAAGTCTGAGGGAAATCAATGATAATTAACCGTAACCAACATGACCAAGTGACAAAGTCTGAGTGAAATCAATGATAATTAACCGTAACCAACATAACCAAGTGACAAAGTCTGAGTGAAATCAATGATGATTAACCATAACAAACATGACCACGTGACAAAGTCTGAGGGAAATCAATGATAATTAACCGTAACCAACAAGACCACGTGACAAAGTCTGAGTGAAATCAATGATGATTAACCATAACAAACATGACCACGTGACAAAGTCTGAGGGAAATCAATGATAATTAACTATAACCAAGATAACCAAGTGACAAAGTCTGAGGGAAATCAATGATAATTAACCATAACCAAGATAACCAAGTGACAAAGTCTGAGGGAAATCAATGATAATTAACCGTAACCAACATGACCACGTAACAAAGTCTGAGGGAAATCAATGATAATTAACCGTAACCAACATGACCACGTGACAAAGTCTGAGGGAAATCAATGATAATTAACCATAACCAAGATAACCAAGTGACAAATTCTGAGGGAAATCAATGATAATTAACCATAACCAACATGACCACGTGACAAAGTCTGAGGGAAATCAATGATAATTAACCATAACCAAGATAACCAAGTGACAAAGTCTGAGGGAAATCAATGATAATTAACCATAACCAACATGACCAAGTGACAAAGTCTGAGGGAAATCAATGATAATTAACCATAACCAACATGACCACGTGACAAAGTCTGAGGGAAATCAATGATAATTAACCGTAACAAACATGACCACGTGACAAAGTCTGAGGGAAATCAATGATAATTAACCGTAACCAACATGACCACGTGACAAAGTCTGAGGGAAATCAATGATAATTAACCATAACCAACATAACCAAGTCTGAGGGAAATCAATGATAATTAACCATAACCAACATAACCAAGTGACAAAGTCTGAGGGAAATCAATGATAATTAACCATAACCAAGATAACCACGTGACAAAGTCTGACGGAAATCAATGATAATTAACAGTAACCAACATAACCAAGTGACGAAGTCTGAGGGAAATCAATGATAATTAACCATAACCAACATAACCACGTTACAAAGTCTGAGGGAAATCAATGATAATTAACCATAACCAAGAAAACCAAGTGACAAAGTCTGAGGGAAATCAGTGATAATTAACCGTAACCAACATAACCAAGTGACAAAGTCTGAGGGAAATCAATGATAATTAACCATAACCAACATGACCAAGTGACAAAGTCTGAGGGAAATCAATGATAATCAACCGTAACCAACATGACCACGTGACAAAGTCTAAGGGAAATCAATGATAATTAACAGTAACAAATATGACCACGTGACAAAGTCTGAGGGAAATCAATGATAATTAACCGTAACCAACATGACCACGTGACAAAGTCTGAGGGAAATCAATGATAATTAACCATAACCAATATAACCAAGTCTGAGGGAAATCAATGATAATTAACCATAACCAACATAACCAAGTGACAAAGTCTGAGGGAAATCAATGATAATTAACCGTAACCAACATACCCACGTGACAAAGTCTGAGGGAAATCAATGATAATTAACCATAACCAAGAAAACCAAGTGACAAAGTCTGAGGGAAATCAGTGATAATTAGCCGTAACCAACATAAACAAGCGACAAAGTCTGAGGGAAATCAATGATAATTAACAGTAACAAATATGACCACGTGACAAAGTCTGAGGGAAATCAATGATAATTAACCGTAACCAACATGACCACGTGACAAAGTCTGAGGGAAATCAATGATAATTAACCCTAACCAATATAACCAAGTCTGAGGGAAATCAATGATAATTAACCATAATCAACATCACCAAGTGACAAAGTCTGAGGGAAATCAATGATAATTAACCGTAACCAACATGACCACGTGACAAAGTCTGAGGGAAATCAATGATGATTAACCATAACAAACATGACCACGTGACAAAGTCTGAGGGAAATCAATGATAATTAACTATAACCAAGATAACCAAGTGACAAAGTCTGAGGGAAATCAATGATAATTAACCATAACCAAGATAACCAAGTGACAAAGTCTGAGGGAAATCAATGATAATTAACCGTAACCAACATGACCACGTGACAAAGTCTGAGGGAAATCAATGATAATTAACCGTAACCAACATGACCACGTGACAAAATCTGAGGGAAATCAATGATAATTAACCATAACCAAGATAACCAAGTGACAAATTCTGAGGGAAATCAATGATAATTAACCATAACCAACATGACCACGTGACAAAGTCTGAGGGAAATCAATGATAATTAACCATAACCAAGATAACCAAGTGACAAAGTCTGAGGGAAATCAATGATAATTAACCATAACCAACATGACCAAGTGACAAAGTCTGAGGGAAATCAATGATAATTAACCATAACCAACATGACCACGTGACAAAGTCTGAGGGAAATCAATGATAATTAACCGTAACAAACATGACCACGTGACAAAGTCTGAGGGAAATCAATGATAATTAACCGTAACCAACATGACCACGTGACAAAGTCTGAGGGAAATCAATGATAATTAACCATAACCAACATAACCAAGTCTGAGGGAAATCAATGATAATTAACCATAACCAACATAACCAAGTGACAAAGTCTGAGGGAAATCAATGATAATTAACCATAACCAAGATAACCACGTGACAAAGTCTGACGGAAATCAATGATAATTAACAGTAACCAACATAACCAAGTGACGAAGTCTGAGGGAATTCAATGATAATTAACCATAACCAACATAACCACGTTACAAAGTCTGAGGGAAATCAATGATAATTAACCATAACCAAGAAAACCAAGTGACAAAGTCTGAGGGAAATCAGTGATAATTAACCGTAACCAACATAACCAAGTGACAAAGTCTGAGGGAAATCAATGATAATTAACCATAACCAACATGACCAAGTGACAAAGTCTGAGGGAAATCAATGATAATCAACCGTAACCAACATGACCACGTGACAAAGTCTAAGGGAAATCAATGATAATTAACAGTAACAAATATGACCACGTGACAAAGTCTGAGGGAAATCAATGATAATTAACCGTAACCAACATGACCACGTGACAAAGTCTGAGGGAAATCAATGATAATTAACCATAACCAATATAACCAAGTCTGAGGGAAATCAATGATAATTAACCATAACCAACATCACCAAGTGACAAAGTCTGAGGGAAATCAATGATAATTAACCGTAACCAACATACCCACGTGACAAAGTCTGAGGGAAATCAATGATAATTAACCATAACCAAGAAAACCAAGTGACAAAGTCTGAGGGAAATCAGTGATAATTAGCCGTAACCAACATAAACAAGCGACAAAGTCTGAGGGAAATCAATGATAATTAACAGTAACAAATATGACCACGTGACAAAGTCTGAGGGAAATCAATGATAATTAACCGTAACCAACATGACCACGTGACAAAGTCTGAGGGAAATCAATGATAATTAACCATAACCAATATAACCAAGTCTGAGGGAAATCAATGATAATTAACCATAACCAACATCACCAAGTGACAAAGTCTGAGGGAAATCAATGATAATTAACCGTAACCAACATGACCACGTGACAAAGTCTGAGGGAAATCAATGATGATTAACCATAACAAACATGACCACGTGACAAAGTCTGAGGGAAATCAATGATAATTAACCATAACCAAGATAACCAAGTGACAAAGTCTGAGGGAAATCAATGATAATTAACCATAACCAAGATAACCAAGTGACAAAGTCTGAGGGAAATCAATGATAATTAACCGTAACCAACATGTCCACGTGACAAAGTCTGAGGGAAATCAATGATAATTAACCGTAACCAACATGACCACGTGACAAAGTCTGAGGGAAATCAATGATAATTAACCATAACCAAGATAACCAAGTGACAAAGTCTGAGGGAAATCAATGATAATTAACCGTAACCAACATGACCAAGTGACAAAGTCTGAGGGAAATCAATGATAATTAACCATAACCAACATGACCAAGTGACAAAGTCTGAGGGAAATCAATGATAATTAACCATAACCAACATGACCACGTGACAAAGTCTGAGGGAAATCAATGATAATTAACCGTAACCAACATGACCACGTGACAAAGTCTGAGGGAAATCAATGATAATTAACCATAACAAACATGACCACGTGACAAAGTCTGAGGGAAATCAATGATAATTAACCGTAACCAACATAACCACGTGACAAAGTCTGAGGGAAATCAATGATAATTAACCATAACCAAGATAACCAAGTGACAAAGTCTGAGGGAAATCAGTGATAATTAACCCTAACCAACATGACCACGTGAGAAAGTCTGAGGGAAATCAATGATAATTAACCATAACAAACATGACCACGTGACAAAGTCTGAGGGAAATCAATGATAATTAACCATAACCAACATGACCAAGTGACAAAGTCTGAGGGAAATCAATGATAATTAACCATAACCAAGATAACCAAGTGACAAAGTCTGAGGGAAATCAGTGATAATTAACCGTAACCAACATGACCACGTGACAAAGTCTGAGGGAAATCAATGATAATTAACCGTAACCAACATAACCACGTGACAAAGTCTGAGGGAAATCAATGATAATTAACCGTAACCAACATGACCAAGTGACAAAGTCTGAGGGAAATCAATGATAATTAACCATAACCAACATGACCACGTGACAAAGTCTGAGGGAAATCAATGATAATTAACCGTAACCAACATGACCACGTGACAAAGTCTGAGGGAAATCAATGATAATTAACCATAACAAACATGACCACGTGACAAAGTCTGAGGGAAATCAATGATAATTAACCGTAACCAACATAACCACGTGACAAAGTCTGAGGGAAATCAATGATAATTAACCATAACCAAGATAACCAAGTGACAAAGTCTGAGGGAAATCAGTGATAATTAACCCTAACCAACATGACCACGTGAGAAAGTCTGAGGGAAATCAATGATAATTAACCATAACAAACATGACCACGTGACAAAGTCTGAGGGAAATCAATGATAATTAACCATAACCAACATGACCAAGTGACAAAGTCTGAGGGAAATCAATGATAATTAACCATAACCAAGATAACCAAGTGACAAAGTCTGAGGGAAATCAGTGATAATTAACCGTAACCAACATGACCACGTGACAAAGTCTGAGGGAAATCAATGATAATTAACCGTAACCAACATAACCACGTGACAAATTCTGAGGGAAATCAATGATAATTAACCATAACAAACATGACCACGTGACAAAGTCTGAGGGAAATCAATGATAATTAACCGTAACCAACATGACCAAGTGACAAAGTCTGAGTGAAATCAATGATAATTAACCGTAACCAACATAACCAAGTGACAAAGTCTGAGTGAAATCAATGATGATTAACCATAACAAACAAGACCACGTGACAAAGTCTGAGGGAAATCAATGATAATTAACCGTAACCAACAAGACCACGTGACAAAGTCTGAGTGAAATCAATGATAATTAACCGTAACCAACATAACCACGTGACAAATTCTGAGGGAAATCAATGATAATTAACCATAACAAACATGACCACGTGACAAAGTCTGAGGGAAATCAATGATAATTAACCGTAACCAACATGACCAAGTGACAAAGTCTGAGTGAAATCAATGATAATTAACCATAACCAACATAACCAAGTGACAAAGTCTGAGTGAAATCAATGATGATTAACCATAACAAACATGACCACGTGACAAAGTCTGAGGGAAATCAATGATAATTAACCGTAACCAACAAGACCACGTGACAAAGTCTGAGTGAAATCAATGATGATTAACCATAACAAACATGACCACGTGACAAAGTCTGAGGGAAATCAATGATAATTAACTATAACCAAGATAACCAAGTGACAAAGTCTGAGGGAAATCAATGATAATTAACCATAACCAAGATAACCAAGTGACAAAGTCTGAGGGAAATCAATGATAATTAACCGTAACCAACATGACCACGTGACAAAGTCTGAGGGAAATCAATGATAATTAACCGTAACCAACATGACCACGTGACAAAGTCTGAGGGAAATCAATGATAATTAACCATAACCAAGATAACCAAGTGACAAAGTCTGAGGGAAATCAATGATAATTAACCATAACCAACATGACCACGTGACAAAGTCTGAGGGAAATCAATGATAATTAACCATAACCAAGATAACCAAGTGACAAAGTCTGAGGGAAATCAATGATAATTAACCATAACCAACATGACCAAGTGACAAAGTCTGAGGGAAATCAATGATAATTAACCATAACCAACATGACCACGTGACAAAGTCTGAGGGAAATCAATGATAATTAACCGTAACAAACATGACCACGTGACAAAGTCTGAGGGAAATCAATGATAATTAACCGTAACCAACATGACCACGTGACAAAGTCTGAGGGAAATCAATGATAATTAACCATAACCAACATAACCAAGTCTGAGGGAAATCAATGATAATTAACCATAACCAACATAACCAAGTGACAAAGTCTGAGGGAAATCAATGATAATTAACCATAACCAAGATAACCACGTGACAAAGTCTGACGGAAATCAATGATAATTAACAGTAACCAACATAACCAAGTGACGAAGTCTGAGGGAAATCAATGATAATTAACCATAACCAACATAACCACGTTACAAAGTCTGAGGGAAATCAATGATAATTAACCATAACCAAGAAAACCAAGTGACAAAGTCTGAGGGAAATCAGTGATAATTAACCGTAACCAACATAACCAAGTGACAAAGTCTGAGGGAAATCAATGATAATTAACCATAACCAACATGACCAAGTGACAAAGTCTGAGGGAAATCAATGATAATCAACCGTAACCAACATGACCACGTGACAAAGTCTGAGGGAAATCAATGATAATTAACAGTAACAAATATGACCACGTGACAAAGTCTGAGGGAAATCAATGATAATTAACCGTAACCAACATGACCACGTGACAAAGTCTGAGGGAAATCAATGATAATTAACCATAACCAATATAACCAAGTCTGAGGGAAATCAATGATAATTAACCATAACCAACATCACCAAGTGACAAAGTCTGAGGGAAATCAATGATAATTAACCGTAACCAACATACCCACGTGACAAAGTCTGAGGGAAATCAATGATAATTAACCATAACCAAGAAAACCAAGTGACAAAGTCTGAGGGAAATCAGTGATAATTAACCGTAACCAACATAAACAAGCGACAAAGTCTGAGGGAAATCAATGATAATTAACAGTAACAAATATGACCACGTGACAAAGTCTGAGGGAAATCAATGATAATTAACCGTAACCAACATGACCACGTGACAAAGTCTGAGGGAAATCAATGATAATTAACCATAACCAATATAACCAAGTCTGAGGGAAATCAATGATAATTAACCGTAACCAACATGACCACGTGACAAAGTCTGAGGGAAATCAATGATGATTAACCATAACAAACATGACCACGTGACAAAGTCTGAGGGAAATCAATGATAATTAACCATAACCAAGATAACCAAGTGACAAAGTCTGAGGGAAATCAATGATAATTAACCATAACCAAGATAACCAAGTGACAAAGTCTGAGGGAAATCAATGATAATTAACCGTAACCAACATGTCCACGTGACAAAGTCTGAGGGAAATCAATGATAATTAACCGTAACCAACATGACCACGTGACAAAGTCTGAGGGAAATCAATGATAATTAACCATAACCAAGATAACCAAGTGACAAAGTCTGAGGGAAATCAATGATAATTAACCGTAACCAACATGACCAAGTGACAAAGTCTGAGGGAAATCAATGATAATTAACCATAACCAACATGACCAAGTGACAAAGTCTGAGGGAAATCAATGATAATTAACCATAACCAATATAACCACGTGACAAAGTCTGAGGGAAATCAATGATAATTAACCGTAACCAACATGACCAAGTGACAAAGTCTGAGGGAAATCAATGATAATTAACCATAACCAACATGACCACGTGACAAAGTCTGATGGAAATCAATGATAATTAACCGTAACCAACATGACCACGTGACAAAGTCTGAGGGAAATCAATGATAATTAACCGTAACCAACATGACCACGTGACAAAGTCTGAGGGAAATCAATGATAATTAACCATAACCAAGATAACCAAGTGACAAAGTCTGAGGGAAATCAATGATAATTAACCATAACCAACATGACCACGTGACAAAGTCTGAGGGAAATCAATGATAATTAACCATAACCAAGATAACCAAGTGACAAAGTCTGAGGGAAATCAGTGATAATTAACCGTAACCAACATGACCACGTGACAAAGTCTGAGGGAAATCAATGATAATTAACCGTAACCAACATAACCACGTGACAAATTCTGAGGGAAATCAATGATAATTAACCGTAACCAACATGACCACGTGACAAAGTCTGAGGGAAATCAATGATAATTAACCATAACCAAGATAACCAAGTGACAAAGTCTGAGGGAAATCAATGATAATTAACCATAACCAACATGACCACGTGACAAAGTCTGAGGGAAATCAATGATAATTAACCATAACCAAGATAACCAAGTGACAAAGTCTGAGTGAAATCAGTGATAATTAACCGTAACCAACATGACCACGTGACAAAGTCTGAGGGAAATCAATGATAATTAACCGTAACCAACATAACCACGTGACAAATTCTGATGGAAATCAATGATAATTAACCATAACCAACATAACCACGTGACAAAGTCTGAGGGAAATCAATGATAATTAACCGTAACCAACATGACCAAGTGACAAAGTCTGAGGGAAATCAATGATAATTAACCATAACCAACATGACCAAGTGACAAAGTCTGAGTGAAATCAATGATAATTGACCGTAACCAACATAACCAAGTGACAAAGTCTGAGGGAAATCAATGATAATTAACCGTAACCAACATGACCACGTGACAAAGTCTGAGGGAAATCAATGATGATTAACCATAACAAACATGACCACGTGACAAAGTCTGAGGGAAATCAATGATAATTAACCATAACCAAGATAACCAAGTGACAAAGTCTGAGGGAAATCAATGATAATTAACCATAACCAAGATAACCAAGTGACAAAGTCTGAGGGAAATCAATGATAATTAACCATAACCAAGATAACCAAGTGACAAAGTCTGAGGGAAATCAATGATAATTAACCGTAACCAACATGACCAAGTGACAAAGTCTGAGGGAAATCAATGATAATTAACCATAACCAACATGACCAAGTGACAAAGTCTGAGGGAAATCAATGATAATTAACCGTAACCAACATGACCACGTGACAAAGTCTGAGGGAAATCAATGATAATTAACCATAACCAAGATAACCAAGTGACAAAGTCTGAGGGAAATCAATGATAATTAACCATAACCAACATAACCAAGTGACAAAGTCTGAGGGAAATCAATGATAATTAACCGTAACCAACATGACCAAGTGACAAAGTCTGAGGGAAATCAATGATAATTAACCATAACCAACATGACCAAGTGACAAAGTCTGAGGGAAATCAATGATAATTAACCGTAACCAACATGACCACGTGACAAAGTCTGAGGGAAATCAATGATAATTAACCATAACCAACATAACCACGTGACAAAGTCTGAGGGAAATCAATGATAATTAACCGTAACCAACATGACCACGTGACAAAGTCTGAGGGAAATCAATGATAATTAACCATAACCAACATAACCAAGTCTGAGGGAAATCAATGATAATTAACCATAACCAACATCACCAAGTGACAAAGTCTGAGGAAAATCAATGATAATTAACCGTAACCAACATGACCACGTGACAAAGTCTGAGGGAAATCAATGATGATTAACCATAACAAACATGACCACGTGACAAAGTCTGAGGGAAATCAATGATAATTAACCATAACCAAGATAACCAAGTGACAAAGTCTGAGGGAAATCAATGATAATTAACCATAACCAAGATAACCAAGTGACAAAGTCTGAGGGAAATCAATGATAATTAACCATAACCAAGATAACCAAGTGACAAAGTCTGAGGGAAATCAATGATAATTAACCGTAACCAACATGACCACGTGACAAAGTCTGAGGGAAATCAATGATAATTAACCATAACCAACATGACCAAGTGACAAAGTCTGAGGGAAATCAATGATAATTAACCGTAACCAACATGACCACGTGACAAAGTCTGACGGAAATCAATGATAATTAACCATAACCAAGATAACCAAGTGACAAAGTCTGAGGGAAATCAATGATAATTAACCATAACCAACATGACCACGTGACAAAGTCTGAGGGAAATCAATGATAATTAACCGTAACCAACATGACCACGTGACAAAGTCTGAGGGAAATCAATGATAATTAACCATAACCAAGATAGCCAAGTGACAAAGTCTGAGGGAAATCAGTGATAATTAACCGTAACCAACATAACCAAGTGACAAAGTCTGAGGGAAATCAATGATAATTAACCATAACCAACATGACCAAGTGACAAAGTCTGAGGGAAATCAATGATAATTAACCGTAACCAACATGACCACGTGACAAAGTCTGAGGGAAATCAATGATAATTAACCGTAACAAACATGACCACGTGACAAAGTCTGAGGGAAATCAATGATAATTAACCGTAACCAACATGACCACGTGACAAAGTCTGAGGGAAATCAATGATAATTAACCATAACCAACATAACCAAGTCTGAGGGAAATCAATGATAATTAACCATAACCAAGATAACCACGTGACAAAGTCTGAGGGAAATCAATGATAATTAACAGTAACCAACATAACCAAGTGACGAAGTCTGAGGGAAATCAATGATAATTAACCATAACCAACATAACCAAGTGACAAAGTCTGAGGGAAATCAATGATAATTAACCATAACCAACATGACCAAGTGACAAAGTCTGAGGGAAATCAATGATAATTAACCGTAACCAACATGACCACATGACAAAGTCTGAGAGAAATCAATGATAATTAACAGTAACAAATATGACCACGTGACAAAGTCTGAGGGAAATCAATGATAATTAACCATAACCAACATGACCACGTGACAAAGTCTGAGGGAAATCAATGATAATTAACCATAACCAATATAACCAAGTCTGAGGGAAATCAATGATAATTAACCATAACCAACATCACCAAGTGCCAGTCTGAGGGAAATCAATGATAATTAACCATAACCAAGATAACCACGTGACAAAGTCTGAGGGAAATCAATGATAATTAACAGTAACCAACATAACCAAGTGACGAAGTCTGAGGGAAATCAATGATAATTAACCATAACCAACATAACCACGTGACAAAATCGGAGGGAAATCAATGATAATTAACCATAACCAAGATAACCAAGTGACAAAGTCTGAGGGAAATCAATGATAATTTCCTCACGGTCGTCCTATAACCAACATAACCTAGTGACAAAGTCTGAGGGAAATCAATGATAATTTCCCTTAACCACCATGACGAAGTCTGAGGGAAATCAATGATAATTAACCGTAACCAACATAACCACGTGACAAAGTCTGAGGGAAATCAATGATAATTTCCTCACGGTCGTCCTATAACCAACATGACCTAGTGACAAAGTCTGAGGGAAATCAATGATAATTTCCCTTAACCACCATGACGAAGTCTGAGGGAAATCAATGATAATTAACCGTAACCAACATAACCACGTGACAAAGTCTGAGGGAAATCAATGATAATTTCCTCACGGTCGTCCTATAACCAACATGACCTAGTGACAAAGTTTGAGGGAAATCAATGATAATTTCCCATTGCAAATATGAAAACATTTCTAAGACGTGCTTACGATCCCGGTTAAGATGTTCTTTAACCATTAAACCGCATGGTTAAAACAACACCGTAAGAAAAACCTCAACCGTACAAAAAAGTTTAAAACCAGGTTAATGGTTCAGAATTAAAAAACCAGGCCTATAATGACTGTCGACTTTTTCTGCCCATATAACCAATCATCCCAACATGGTGGAAGTTCGCTCTTGCACAAAGCATTGTGTCTATTATACCTGACAGACAAAAGAGAATGTAATACATTAAAACAAACTTAAAGAAACGTGTTTTGTTTCAGCTGACCATAGCTAAATCTATGTTGTTGTGGTAAGACAGGGTCTCTACAGCCAGTATTGTTAATGTGTGGAAATCAAAATGTTTATTCCAATGGTAACTAGTAAGGCAATATTATGTCAGGATCTAGTACAAATATTACCCGACATTTATTATTTTTGGAGAGGTGGGGTGAGGTTGTGAAAAAAGAAAAAAAAATAGAAATTGAATGTAGCTTCTAGTGATATGGCCGACCATAGTTAGATTCATGTGTGTTTGGAAAGATCAGGTCTGTTCATCTAGTATGGTTAATTTGGTGCTATGCAATCAGTGCCTACCACCACTGATGTTGTGAGTTCGAATCCCGAGGTGTACAACATAATGTGATAAAGTTTGTCAGTTCGGTGGTTTTCTCCACGTACTCCGGTTTCCTCCACCAATAAAACTGACCGTCACGATATAACTTACATATATTTTTT
Source organism: Bathymodiolus septemdierum (assembly GCA_963383655.1). Lineage (NCBI taxonomy): Eukaryota > Metazoa > Mollusca > Bivalvia > Mytilida > Modiolidae > Bathymodiolus > Bathymodiolus septemdierum. The sequence continues at coordinate 4,574,911 of OY726525.1, read as the reverse complement.
CTTTCTTTTTTAATTATACTCTTAAATTTTAATTCAAAAGTTTTTTACAAAGGCAAATATTAGTCTTCCCTGTGGCCAATACATGTTTATCAACCGATAGATTTGCACTTATTGTTAACATCAAAGCCAGAAGAAGACCCATCGATAAACTATGCTTGTTGACACAAATGATTGCACAATTTGTTCAGATCCGTTAATAAACATGGCCGCCACAGGCAATTCCTGTTTCTGATTGGTCGATTTCTAAAAAATCTTCTCATCTCAAACCGCTTGGCCAAATGAACCGACACTTGGTATGAAGCCTTTACGGAAGGTCCTCTTTAAAGAATGCTCATTTTGTTCCAGGACATTTACAAACATGACCGCCACATGCCATTCTTGCATCTGATTGGTCGATTTCTAAAAATATTTTCCTCTGAAACCGCTTGGCCAAATGAACCGAATCTTTGTAGGAGGTAGCTATGGAAGGCCCTCTATAAAGATTGCACATTTCATCCTGATCCGTTAACAAACATGGGCTGCCACAGGCAATTCTTTTTTCTGATTGGTCATTTTTTTTTAATTCTCCTCCTCTGAAACCGCTTGGCCAAATAAACCGAAACTTGGAAGGAAGCATCTATGGAAAGTCCTCTAAAACAATTGGTCATATCCTGCCGATCCGTTGACAAACACGGCTGCTACAGGTAATTCTTGTTGCCGATAGGTCGATATAAAACATCTTCTCCTCTGAAACCTCTTGGTCAAATGAAACTGAACTTGGTAGGAAGCATCTATGGAAGGTCCTCTATTAAATTTGCTCTAATAATCCCAATTTGTTAACAAACATGGCCGCCACAGGAAATTCTTGTTTCTGATTGGTCAATTTATAAAAAAAAATAATCTCTGAAACCGCTTGGCCAAATGAACTAAAACTTGGTACGAATCATCTATGGTAGATCCTATATAAAGATTGGTCATTTCGTCCTGATCTGTTAGCAAACATAGTCACCATAGGAAATTATTTTTTCTTGTTATTTCTAAAATATCTTCTCCTCTGAAACCGAGTATCAAATGAACCAAAATTTGGTTGGAACCACCTATGGAAGGTTCGGTATAAAGTTTTCTCAAAACAGATTGAAAGGTGAGCGACACAGGCTCAGCCCATTGAGCCTCTAGTTTATTATCAAATTGAATAACATGTTTTTGCAAAGTTTATTGCAGGATAAATACATTATTGGTGTATTGACGGTAATTTCACAGTAAAGTGACAAACTATGTAAATAAATGACAAAAAATAAACTGTTCTGAAAAAAAAAAAAGTTTTGTAAATTCAAAGATACACATATAAGGTATATGATCTCCGATGGAAATCGCACAGAAATTCCTCATTTTTTATAAACAGACCATTAAACTGCCGTCCCTGTATTGGGGGACGGACACTAGAAATATGGGATGAAGACAACTTTACTATTCATTTGTATGAAAGTGTATTAAAAAATACCTATAATTTTGGTTTGTTTTAGAAATTCAACTAATAACATTCAATAAAAAAATATAAGTTTAATCAATTTCTGATATATAACTTTAAAATCCCTTTTCAGTAAAACAAACATTTTATGTCAATGAACAAATAAGCAGAATTGTTAGAAAAAGTACTTAAATGAAAATCATTGCAATTTTAGAATTATTACATCGTCTGTGCCCCTAGGTTTGTAACATTTCAATCTATTTCTGCCGAATTGAGGGAAGGATTTTTGTTTATATATTGTGTGTCAGTTGAAAACCTGCCATAATTAAATCATTTTAAGACTGTCAATAAGACAAATAATATATTGTAACAATATTATGTATCAGATATCTCACTTCTAAAATAGTGTTTCATTTGTAATCAGTAAGTATTATTTATTGATGTGCATGAAGGTACATGAACGTTGCTTAACTACAAAAAACAATGCAATTAAAGAAGATATTTCCGTCTTTTGTAATAATATACAAGTAACAAATGTTCCACGTCAACGATTTAACTGATCAAACTTGATAAACTACACATTTTATTTTCTGTCCTTTAAATTATGGTTTCTGATTACCCTTCAAACGTTTTATATTAATACTTTTTTGACATTGACATGTCCTGGTTTAGAATATATTTAATTCAAGGTTTGATGTTTTCGATACTATTTGTTTACCACGAAACGAAACGAAACGAAATGAAACGAAACGAAACGAAACGAAATACAACGAAACGAAACGAAATACAACGAAAAAAAAACCGAAGCGAAATGAAGTTGGCAGACATATAATATAATATACATCTGCAAGAGGAATTATACCTCTGTAAATTATTTTCAATAACTTGTTTTAAATTCGAACTAGTATAGCTGTATATAGATGAAAATAGTGTGGCTCTTAAGTAAAAAGAAATAAAGATACCTGCCAGGCGCTGCTTTGAAAGTTACAGAAGTAATATCAAAACATAAGATTACGACCTATGCATGTTTATACAGATCCACAATTAGGAAACATTTTTTTTTTCAATTCTGTTAAGCTAATCAATTTTAGGTCAACTAACTCTAGTAGATATTGAAAGAAAATAAAATTGGATAGTTGATCATCAGAAAACGGACGCAGTAGCTGTTAAAGAATTATATGCTTATTTTGCTAGGGATAACCTGCTTTCGCTGTTGGCAATGCAAGTTATTCAGTAGGATTTCCCAGTGCACAAATACCTGCAGATATGATGTTTTCAAGAACTTGACTTGGAAAATGCTATGTCCGGGTTTCAGGATATAATTTCGACAATTAGTTATGAAGTTTTTATAAATTTTCTTGTGATATTTTTTTTTATTTGGGGCTATAAACGCAGAATTCCAAGTAATGTTCAAAAGAGAGTAACTGATAAAAGAGTCGTGCACAGTTGATTTATATAATAGATCTACGGAGTGATGACTCTAACCTAGGTTTGATTTGTCCCTGAGTAGCTTTTCTGACAACAGTTGTCCTCTCTCTAGGAAGTCACTGTATTGGACACAAACTTTAGCGTAGCGGATCAACTTTGAATGTAGACACCATACGCCGATGACGCGGGTATATTACTACCAAGAAAGGGAAAATTCACTACTAGAAGGTCAAAACCATATATTTTTGCCTCCCCTCAAGAATTGGAGAAAGTTACTGTCCCCTCTGGTCCTGGTCTTCCTGTTCCGCCACCTATGTTCCAATGTATTTTGGATGGTGACGTGAAGCCTGATTGAAAATCGGATGTGATATCGTAGAAAAGATGCGCTCAGGTCAATCCATAATAAGGTCAGAGACATATGAAACCATGTATCTGATAAAGTCTAGGTAAAGCATTTTAACTTGATCACAGCTACTGGTCATGAAGCTACTTTTGCAATAGCAGAGCAGATTGACATTTATAGTCTAATAGATTGCTAAAAGACTATACGTTTCAACCAATCTACTCAAGCGCGGATCCAGACAATTTAAAAGGGAGGGAGGTTCCACTCAAAAATGAGGTCCAGAATAAAAAATAACCGATTTCAATCTAATTTTCGACACTGATATACGTAATTTTTCAGTTTCCGAAAAAAAGGAGGTTCCAACCCCTAGACCCCCCCCCCCCCCCCCCCCCCCCCACCCCCACCCCCCGCCCCTCCTCTGGATCCGCCAACGCTAACATTTTAAAGAATTTAATATATATTTATTATATTTATTGTATTGATGCATGTCTTTTGTTGACCTTTTTGAATTTTGCAACAGAAAAGCATCCAATTATAGATCTATAAATAGCCGAACTAACCACTCAATTTCGTTGATTTTTACCCCTTCATTGATTGTTTTTGGATGTTTTATGCTTTGTTTGACATATTTCGTTTCGTTTTGTGATACTTCATTTCGTTTCGTTTTCGTTTCTCAGTTTAGTTGTACCCAAAAAATGGAAGAAAAAAAAATAAAAGACAGAAGTTCAAATGTCATATTTTTATTTGTGTTTGTGTGTGTATCAGTATTTATGAATTATAAAGTTTCTGGGGTGGGCATATAGAAAAAAAGGTGGGATATGAGGGGGTCTGAGCCCGAAATCCCGAACTTAAAAACGTGAAACCCCGAATTCCTTAATTAGAAAAAATGCAATTCCGTCTTCCCGAAATTTGAATGAGGAATTCCTGGATCCTGCATTCCCGAGCTTAATTTGAGCCCGATCCCGGAGTCCCGGAAAAAAGACCCTTCCCCACATCCTTTTCTAGGGGGGGGGGGGGGGTGTAAATTTATGAAACATGAGTTACCTGAGGAAAAGGGGTCTCTCAGGAAGGTTTATATGAATCTGAGGTGACCCAGAGGTCATTGTATTGGATCAACAACTAGCTTAAAAAAATGTTGCAATATACAAAAACCACCCTTTACGGCCGCAAACAAAATGTAGTCAAAGTATGGGCCTATCATCGTAATTCATGTGTCGGTTGTTACACTGTTCGTGCAATAACTTCAGTTCAATTTAACGCATATCCATGAAATTTAAGCGTAGTGATACTATAGGTACAAAATAAAGGCTATAGCATTGAAAAAAGAGGTTTTGGTCCCTTTTGTTTAAGAACTAGAGGCTCCCAGGAGTCTGTAATCGCTCAACTGCTTTTCAATTTGACATCTAAAGTTGATGGGGGTGCTACACATCATTTTGAAAGTGGGACACCCAAAGATCATTTCAACTCATATTTCTGAGCAAAAGATTTTGATGTGATTCTTATCTCATAATATTCCTAAACGGAATAAACTGGCTGAAAAATCTCACAGAAAAACCCAGAATATAGGTTAAACTACTCATTGCCATGTAGCTGCAGCTAAAATTTGACTTCATTTTGATTTGTAATAAAGCAGAAATTGACCACTAAAGATTTTTCTATTTTAGTAACAGCAACCAACTTGAATGGAGGACGGGTCTGCATTTTGAAAGGGACATACCCAAGGACCATCCCTGCCAGGTTTGGGTTAATTTGGTTCAGGTGTTTCAGAGGAGAAGATTTAAATGTAAAAAAGAATTGCCTGTGGCGACCATATTTATTAGCGGATCTCAACAAATTGTGCAATCTTTATAGAGAATCTTCCATTGATGCTTCCTACCAAGTTTCTGTTCATTTGGCCAAACGGTTTCAGAGGAGACTTTTTTAAATCGACCAATCAGAAACAATAATTGCTTGTGGCGGCCATTTTCGTTAACGGATCGGCACGAAATGTGCAATCTTTATAGAGGACCTGCCATAGCTGCTTCTTATCAAGTTTCGGTACATTTGGCCAAGCGGTTTCAGAGAAGATTAAAAAAAATCGACCAATCAGAAACAAGAAGTGTGGTGGCCGTTTGTTTATGGATCGGGACGAAATGTGCACTCTTTATAGAGAGACTTCCATAGCTACTTCCTACAAAGTGTCAGCTTATTTGGCAAAGCGTTCTCAGAGGAAACGATTTTTATGAAATTGACCAATCAGATACAAGAATTGCATGTGGCGGTCATGTTTGTAAATGTCTTGGAACAAAATAAGCATTCTTTAAAGAGGGTCTTCCATAGATGCTTCCTACCAAGTGTCGGTTCATTTGGGCAAGCGGTTTCAGATGAGAATATTTTTTTAGAAATCGACCAATCAGAAACAGGAATTGCCTGTGGCGGCCATGTTTATTAACGGATCTGAACAAATTGTACACTCTTTATAGAGGATCTTCCATAGATGCTTCCTACCAAGTTTTGGTTCATTTGAAGGTCCTCTTTAACGAATGCTCATTGTGTTCCATAGATGCTTCCTGTCGTGTTTCGGTACATTTGGCCAAGTGGTTTCAGAGAAGATTTTTAAAAATCGACCAACCAGAAAAATAAATTGCTTGTGGTGGCCATGTTTTTTAACGGATCAGGAGGAAATGTGTAATCCTTATAGAGGGCCCTCCATAGCTACCTCCTGCAAAGTTTTGGTTCATTTGGCCTAGCGGTTTCAGAAGAGAATATTTGTTTTAAATCGACCAATCAGCAACAAGATTTGCCTGTGGCAGCTATGTTTGTTAACAAATCAGCACGATATGAGCTATTTTCATTGACGACTTTCCACAGATGGTCCTACCAAGGTTCGGTTTATTTGACGAAGCGGTTTCAGAGGAGAAGAATTTTTTTAAATCGACCAATCAGAAACAAGAATTGCCTGTTGCGGCAATGTTTGTTTATGGATCGGGACGAAATGTGCAATGTTTATAGAGGACCTGCCATAGCTGCTTCTTATCAAGTTTCGGTACATTTGGCCAAGCGGTTTCAGAGAAGATTTTAAAAAATCGACCAATCAGAAACAAGAAGTGTGGTGGCCGTTTGTTTATGGATCGGGACGAAATGTGCACTCTTTATAAAGGGCCTTCCATAGCTACCTCCTATAAAGTTTTGGTTCATTTGGCGAAGAGGTTTCAGGGAAGATCTTTTTAGAAATTGACCAATCAGAAAGAAGAATTGCCTGCGACGGTCATGTTTGTAAATGTCTCGGAAGAAAATGAGCATTCTTTAGAGAAGACCTTCCATAGATGCTTCGTACCAAGTGTCGGTTAATTTGGCCAGTGGTTTCAGATGAGAAGATTTTTGAGAAATCACCAATCAGAAACAAGAATTGCCTGTGGTGGCCATTTTTATTAACGTATTGGCACGAAATGTGCAAACTTTATAGAGGACCTTCCATAGATGCTTCTTACCAAATTTCGGTACATTTGGCCAAGCGGGTTAAGAGAAGATTTTTTTAAATCAACCAATCAGAAACAAGAAGTGTGGTGGCCATGTTTGCTAACGGATCGGGACGAAATGTGCACTCTTTATAAAGGGCCATCCATAGTTACTATCTACAAAGTGTTGGTTCATTTGGCCAAGGGGTTTCAGAGGAAACATTTTTTTAGAAACAAGGATTGCATGTGACGGTCATGTTTCTAAAAGTCTCGGAGCGAAATGAGCATTCTTTAAAGTGGACCTTCCATAGATGCTTCCTACCAAGTGCCGGTTCATTTGGCCAAGCAGTTTCAGAGGAGAAAATTTTTCAGAAATTGACCAATCAGAAACAAGAATTGCCTGTGGCAGCCATGTTTATTAATGGATCTAAACAAATTTTTCAATATTTATAGAGGACCTTCCATAGATGCTGCCTACCAAGTTTCGGTTCATTTGGCTAAGTGGTTTTAGAGGAGAAGATTCAAATGTGAAAAGTTAATGGACGACGGACGATCGGATGCCAAGTGATGGCAAAAGCTCACCTTGCTGACAAAACATAACCCAATTGCAGGATAAATATATATAATGTCAAGGATCACAAAAGTAGAGACAAGGGCCCGGGTGGCCCAATGAGGTTTTAGGCAGTTGGATTACCTAACAACTCATACAAGCCTATCACCAATACGGCGTGTGTTCGCTCCCGGCTTTGTAAATTACAAAGCAGAGGCTCCCAGGAGCCTGTAATCGCTTACCTGGGTCAAAGCTGCTTTCAAAAACAACGCATCTTGGTGGGAGAGCACGACTGCCGGACACAATTTTGGAAGAGGACCATCAAATGACTATTCCATCAAAGTTTGGTTCTAATTGAGCTGTTGGTTCCAGACAAGATGGTTTTTACGTGAATTTCCCATAGGGTCCTATGTTAAGCTAAGTTCGGCTGTGGGGGACATCATTTTCGAAGGGCCGAACCGTCGGACACATTTTTGGAAGATAACCATCCAATGACTATTTCATCAAAATTTTGTTCTTATTGAGCAAATGGTTTCAGACAAGAAGATTTTTATGGGAATTTCCCATTGGGTCCTATGTTAAATTAAGTTCGGCTGTGGTGGCCATCTTGGTAGGAGGTATGAAATGCCGGACACAATTTTGGAAGGGGACCATCCAAGGATCATATCAGCAAAGTTTGGTTGAGATTGGCTCAGTAGTTTCAGAGGAGAAGATTTTTTTTTAATTTCATCCCCCCTTTTTTCTATTTTTAGCTTGGTGGCCATCTTGGTTGGAAGTCGGGATCACCGGACACAACTTTGGAAGGGGCCATCCAAGGACCATTCCACCAAAGTTTGGTTGCCCAGTGGTTTTTGAGGAGAAGATTAAAATGTGAAATGTTGACAGACGGACGACAGACGAAAAGTGATGACAATAGCTCATATGGCCTAAAGGCCAGGTGAGCTAAAAAGGGTCCACAGACTGCACACTACTCACAACCCCAAGTGATAAAGTTTACCAGTTGCTTTCCCATTGTCTGTGGTTCTCTCCGGCTTCTTCCACCACTAAAACTGGTCACCATGATATAGCTGAAATATTGCTGAAAGTGGCGTAAAAGACCAAACATCAATCAATCAAAAGTAGAGACATTTGTACTCGTGACTGCATTTGGTTCATTGGTTTGTGAGAAAAAGATTGTAATGTGATAGATTTACAGACGACCGATGACTGACGACAGACGAAAAGTGATGACAACACCTCAATTGAACACTAAACAATGTCAGTTAGGGAACGACCATTTAACTTGAAGGGGGAGGGAGGGTTATGGTTTTTTTCTAAAAAAATATTCTGATTTCCAATGTTGCTAAAAAAAATAATGATCTATTTCAGAGTTTTTGTCATTTAACCTAATGTGGAATTCTGGAAAAAAATGTGGCACTTTGCGTGACAAAAAAATAAATATTCTAACTGTTGTGTTGTCGGAAGATTTTTTTTTGAATGAAACAAAAAACGATAACCCCCCCCTCCCCCCCCCCCCCCCCACACCCTTCAAGTTAAATGGTCGGTCCCTTATAATGTATAATATGGTGGACATTTTAATTGGTGTTTAACTCTTTACCATTTATGACTTTTTGGTGCAAAATCATGACAAAATCTAAGTTTGAGTTGTAGACACTAGTATGGTGATATCAATGGTGATTCATCCTAATGTTAGGTACCAAAGTGAAGGCATTAAAGTTGTTTTTGAAAATAAAATGCTATATTGCAGAAAAATCAAGAGCTGTTGCTATGGTAACCACATTCGCATTTACTAAGTTGCAAAAAATACCTATATTTTTTCATCAAACACAAAAAAGTTCCACTATAAACACACTATACATTGTGAAATAGTCTGTAATATTAACATTAAATATCTTCTATGATATTTAATTTTTATTCCATACTCATTTGTATTTTGGATTTTCATCAGAAGAAAATTTTTTTTGGTTGCTAAGTAAACTCTACAACAGCAATTCATGGTCAATTATAAAGTAAAGCTGTCTATCTTTTTATATTTTTGCACTTTCAAGAGCAAAAAAATGTATTTATAATCTGTAATTTATTCTTAGCAACCATTCTTACTGCATGGCAACCGTGAGGACGAGATGTGATTTTCAGTATTTCATCATATTTTGAAACATGAAATCAATTTTTTACACAAAAATACCTTGAAGAGATATGATGAGTTTTTATTTAAAGGCAGATTGTGATTGTTAATATTACTTACTAGAATATTGGTAAGAAGTTAATGTTCATGTCCAAAAAATAAAAGAATGCTTGCATTTTTGCTGCATCTACAACAAAACTTTCTACAAATCATTGCTAATGAAAAATTTGAATTTTGCTGTAAATGTGTCAGTCTCTTAATATATTTTTATAGAAAAAATATAGGAATTATATTACCTGTCTTGATCCATATCAACCATTTCTTCTGCATAGCAACCATTTCTACTGCATAACAACCATAGAACTATGTCTGAATTTCAGCATTTCATCACATATTCAGACATAAAATTGATCTAGTGACATATAAATAAAATAAATTGACCTTTTTGTTTAGTTTTCATTTAATGATATAGTTGAGGTCTTTAAAATCACTAATTAACTGGTACTAGTAATTTACATTAATGATTGAGGTTTTGTAACATCTGAAACTGTCACTTCTTACCTTCAAAAATAGGTTATACCTGTGCTCCTATACTAGTGATAAAAAGACTACTAACATTAAAAAAAATAACTGTTCTTGGCTTTGGGGTAGATTTGAACCACCATCTCTGAACTGGAAGTTCAGTGTTTGTCTTTAAACTACCAAAGCTTATATTTTTTTTCTGTTTTTTCATAATTTTGTGATCTAGTGTTGTTTTTTTTGGGGGGGAGGGGGGGGGGTTTGGCAATTTTGTGATCAGATTTTTTTTTCATATACTCATTTTTTCTACTATTTCTTTTTGACTAATTCTTTATAACTAATTGATTTATTTTTTTCTCTTTTTTTTGTATTCATAACTGCTGACTTGATATCAGCATGTTTTTTTACATCTTTTTTCATTTTTTTTTGCTTTTTCTTTGATTTTGTTATAAGTTACACTGAAAAAAAATTGTTTCAGCTAAAACAAACATGACATACAGACTTACTAAAATTTAACATAACTTAATGATCTTTATTCCTTCCATTTTCTTTTACCCAAGCCCTCACTCTAGCACCACTTTCAAAAATAGGCCAGCCTTCAATAGCATGTCAGTTATAACGTATGACATGGTGACCATTTTTATTGGTGTTTAAGGTCCCTTTCAACAATATGTCAGGTATAACGAATAACATAGTGAACAGTTTTATTGGTGTTGAACACCACTTTCAACAATATGTCAGTTATAGCGTATAACATGGTGACCAGTTTTATTGGTGTTTAAGGTCCCTTTCAACAATATGTCAGGTATAACGAATAACATAGTGAACAGTTTTATTGGTGTTGAACACCACTTTCAACAATATGTCAGTTATAGCGTATAACATGGTGACCAGTTTTATTGGTGTTTAACGACACTTTCAACAATGTGTCGGGTATAACGTAATACATGGTGACCAGTTTTATTGGTGTCTAACGACACTTTCAACAATGTGTCAGGTATAACGTATAACATGGTGACCAGTTTTATTGGTGTTTAACGACACTTTCAACAATGTGTAAGGTATAACGTATAACATGGTGACCAGTTTTATTGGTGTTTAACGACACTTTCAACAATGTGTCAGGTATAACGTAGAACATGGTGACCAGTTTTATTGGTGTTTAACGACACTTTCAACAATGTGTCAGGTATAACGTATAACATGGTGACCAGTTTTATTGGTGTTTAACGACACTTTCAACAATGTGTCAGTTATAGCGTATAACATGGTGACCAGTTTTATTGGTGTTTAACGACACTTTCAACAATGTGTCAGGTATAACGTATAACATGGTGACCAGTTTTATTGGTGTTTAACGACACTTTCAACAATGTGTCAGTTATAACGTATAACATGGTGACCAGTTTTATTGGTGTTTAACGACACTTTTAAACAATGTGTCAGGTATAACGTATAACATGGTGACCAGTTTTATTGGTGTTTAATGACACTTTCAACAATGTGTCAGGTATAACGTATAACATGGTGACCAATTTTATTGGTGTTTAACGACACTTTCAACAATGTGTCAGGTATAACGTATAACATGGTGACCAGTTTTATTGGTGTTTAACGACACTTTCAACAATGTGTCAGGTATAGCGTAGAACATGGTGACCAGTTTTATTGGTGTTTAACGACACTTTTAAACAATGTGTCAGGTATAACGTATAACATGGTGACCAGTTTTATTGGTGTTTAATGACACTTTCAACAATGTGTCAGGTATAACGTATAACATGGTGACCAGTTTTATTGGTGTTTAACGACACTTTCAACAATGTGTCAGGTATAACGTATAACATGGTGACCAGTTTTATTGGTGTTTAACGACACTTTCAACAATGTGTCAGGTATAACGTATAACATGGTGACCAGTTTTATTGGTGTTTAACGACACTTTCAACAATGTGTCAGGTATAACGTATAACATGGTGACCAGTTTTATTGGTGTTTAACGACACTTTTAAACAATGTGTCAGGTATAACGTAGAACATGGTGACCAGTTTTATTGGTGTTTAACGACACTTTCAACAATGTGTCAGGTATAACGTATAACATGGTGACCAGTTTTATTGGTGTTTAACGACACTTTCAACAATGTGTCAGGTATAACGTATAACATGGTGACCAGTTTTATTGGTGTTTAACGACACTTTCAACATTGTGTCAGGTATAACGTATAACATGGTGACCAGTTTTATTGGTGTTTAACGACACTTTCAACAATGTGTCAGGTATAACATGGTGACCAGTTTTATTGGTGTTTAACGACACTTTCAACATTGTGTCAGGTATAGCGTATAACATGGTGACCAGTTTTATTGGTGTTTAGCGACACTTTCAACAATGTGTCAGGTATAACATGGTGACCAGTTTTATTGGTGTTTAACGACACTTTCAACAATGTGTCAGGTATAACGTATAACATGGTGACCAGTTTTATTGGTGTTTAACGACACTTTCAACAATGTGTCAGGTATAACGTATAACATGGTGACCAGTTTTATTGGTGTTTAACGACACTTTCAACATTGTGTCAGGTATAACGTATAACATGGTGACCAGTTTTATTGGTGTTTAACGACACTTTCAACAATGTGTCAGGTATAACATGGTGACCAGTTTTATTGGTGTTTAACGACACTTTCAACAATGTGCCAGGTATAACGTATAACATGGTGACCAGTTTTATTGGTGTTTAACGACACTTTCAACAATGTGTCAGGTATAACGTATAACATGGTGACCAGTTTTATTGGTGTTTAACGACACTTTCAACATTGTGTCAGGTATAACGTATAACATGGTGACCAGTTTTATTGGTGTTTAACGACACTTTCAACAATGTGTCAGGTATAACATGGTGACCAGTTTTATTGGTGTTTAACGACACTTTCAACATTGTGTCAGGTATAGCGTATAACATGGTGACCAGTTTTATTGGTGTTTAACGACACTTTCAACAATGTGTCAGGTATAACGTATAACATGGTGACCAGTTTTATTGGTGTTTAACGACACTTTCAACAATGTGTCAGGTATAACATGGTGACCAGTTTTATTGGTGTTTAACGACACTTTCAACAATGTGTCAGGTATAACGTATAACATGGTGACCAGTTTTATTGGTGTTTAACGACACTTTCAACAATGTGTCAGGTATAACATGGTGACCAGTTTTATTGGTGTTTAACGACACTTTCAACATTGTGTCAGGTATAGCGTATAACATGGTGACCAGTTTTATTGGTGTTTAACGACACTTTCAACAATGTGTCAGGTATAACGTATAACATGGTGACCAGTTTTATTGGTGTTTAACGACACTTTCAACAATGTGTCAGGTATAACATGGTGACCAGTTTTATTGGTGTTTAACGACACTTTCAACAATGTGTCAGGTATAACGTATAACATGGCGACCAGTTTTATTGGTGTTTAACGACACTTTCAACATTGTGACAAATTGACAAATCTACATGTATTTATAGTGGGATTTTTTTTTATTGTTCCCTATATTTATTTTTATTCAACATTTTAGCCACACCAACTAAATTTCAGATTTTTCTTCATAAATATGGTAACTTTCTTTCAAGAATATGAATTTAATAATGATACACAGAAGAACTATATCTGGATGGAAGTGAAGCTGTGCAGGTTGTGTTTTTGTATTATTTATATCTACATCACAATGAACTTCCATTTAATATCAAGACAGGGTTGGGAATCCTATTCACTGGTAGGAGCGTTGTGGTCGTGATCGCAAGGTAGCTGGATTTACACCTACGAGTGTAATCAATGCCTATCATCACTAAAGTTGAGAGGTCAAACCCTGTTCATGGTGAGGTGTACTTGATACAACAATATGTGATAAAGTTAATTGTCAGTTACTTGCAACAGGTCGGTGGTTTTCTCCACCAAGAAAACTGAACACAACGATGCAACTGAAATATTGTTGAAAGTGACATTAAACACCATTTACCAACCAACCCATTCACTGGCTTAAACACTGTCACATGTTTGTGCCCATGGAGGAAACTAGAGTACATCTGACAACTAGTAACTGTTTCATCAACTTCACCTTCTGTCTAACAGTTATATTTGTGGAGGAAACTAGAGTATACATCTGATAACTAGTAACTGTTTTATCAAGTTCACCTTCTGTCTAACAGTTTTATTTGTGGAGGAAACTAGAGTATACATCTGACAACTAGTAACTGTTTTATCAAGTTCACCTTCTGTCTAACAGTTTTATTTGTGGAGGAAACTAGAGTATACATCTGACAACTAGTAACTGTTTTACCAAGTTCACCTTCTGTCTAACTGGAATCAAACTCACAAAATGTAGTGTCATTTTTTTACTGGTTCCTCTAATTTGTTTTTATTCAATCTTATAACATTTTAATTGTAATATTGTTTATATCTGCACCGCATTGAACTTCCATTTATCAAGGGGCAATCCCATTCACTGGTAGGGGTGTCATGGTCGTGATCATATGGTAGTTAGATTTACAACAACATGTGCAATCAGTGTCTAACACCACTGAAGTTGCGAGCTCGAACCCAGTTCGTGGATAAAAGTACTCGATTCAACATTACGTGATAAAGTTTGTCAGTTACTTGCGACAGGCCGGTGGTTTTCTCCGGTTTCCTCCACCAATAAAACTGACCGCCACGACATAACTGAAATATTGTTGAAAGTGGTGCTAAACACCATAAACCAACGACCCCATTCACTGGCATAAAAATTAACAGTCACATTTTTTGTGCCCATCTCAAGACCTGGATTTTCACCATCATCACGGTTTAAATTTTCTGTTCATAATTGATGTGTAATAAAAATCTAAACTTAAAGATACAAGTGTAAAATATAATAAATATAAATAGTATTTAATTGTTATATCTCTGTTTATTATATTCTTATGATGTTTTTACAATACTTTTGAAGTAAAAAAATGCACATCTTCCCACTTCTGAATTTGGGGATCAAAACATCAAACCAATTTTTTTCTTATAAAAAATAAAGCACAAATAAATATAAATAATATAATGACAACAGACATCTTGTGCAGGTATATCAATTCATACACTTTTAATGTCCAGATTTATCATATATCATCATTTAATCGAAAATTTTTGCAACACTTTGTTTAAATATATCATTTAAAAAGATAAAAATGTCAGGTCTCCAAATAAATCATACAATTATCTGAACCTGTCATTTGTCCATACATGTACCCCCTGTACATACAAAATATGATACCACCAGGATACATGTACAAACTTATTTAAAAAAATAAAATTGTCAGGTCTTCAAATATATCAAACAATCTTATTTTGTCATCTGTTTAAATTATTATACAACTTCTTTTAAAAATAAAAATGTCAGCTGTCCAAATTATTATTTAAAACATCATTTAGAAATTAAAAATGTCAGCTGTCCAAATTATTATAGAACTCCTTTAAAACATAAAAATGTCAGCTGTCCAAATTATTATAGAACTCCATTAAAACATAAAAATGTCATGATCAGGTGTCTAAAGTAAATTATTATAAAACTTCATTTAAAAATGAGAAATGTCAGCTGTCTAAATTATTATACAACTCCATTAAAACATAAAAATGTCAGGTGTTTAAGTAAATTATTATAAAACCACATTTTAAAATGAGAAATGTCAGCTGTCAAATTATCATACAATTTCATTGAAATAAAATGTCAGTTTCTAAATTATTATAAAGCTCCATTTAATTTAAAATAAAAATAAAAATGGCAGATGTCAAAAAGAAAAATGTCAGCTGTCAAATATAAATAATAAAACTTGATTCATTAAAGAAGTTTTACTTTGTGTATTGTTGCTCCTGACTGTTTATTACAACCCACCCATAATTGTCCCCTCATGTCAATGTCAAGTGATAAAGGATATTTAATCCCTGTGTCCTCCATTACTTTACATGTCAATATATCTCCTTGTTCAGATAAAACATGGAGGGCATGTGTAAAGAAGTCACACACAATAATGTGTCCTGCTGTTGTTGTTACTACATCAAAAGGATTAAATTGTGTAGTAACATTTATCTTAGAATGTCCTGTATATGTCCACCTTAAACCCCCCTCCCACCCTACAACCACCACCCTCCCAGTATCAAGTGATGTCCTGTCAACAACAACTATGTCTTTGTTATTATTTGTTGTGATACGTCGTGGTAAAGTAAACAGTCTGTGTTTGTTACTGTCATATTGATAAGTATGTTGTTGTTTACCATCCATACCAAAGATAAGTAGTGCCCTTGTACTTTTGTCTGTAGGTGTGTAGGTAGCATCAGGTTCTATGACACCTACTATAATATAATCGTCACTAGTCACATGGATTCCCAGGGGTAACAAGGATGATGACACTGAGAAGAA
Organism: Bathymodiolus septemdierum; assembly: GCA_963383655.1. NCBI lineage: Eukaryota > Metazoa > Mollusca > Bivalvia > Mytilida > Modiolidae > Bathymodiolus > Bathymodiolus septemdierum. The sequence goes on along the minus strand of OY726525.1, from coordinate 4,558,610 downwards.
TGGTTTTATTTCTCCTGACTTTGTCAAGAGTTTTATATCTGAACTTTTAAACACAGACAGAAGTATGTCATTGTTTGATGTCAATGTCATGTCATAGATCTTACAAGAAATCTGCTTTGTGGTTGTAATGTTGTCATTGTCAATGTTTATTTGTCTTATGACTTGTTTATTATAATCATTAACCCATGTAGATTTGTCATCAACAGTAATTATGTGGTAGATACCTGATAAATCTGTAGTGTATGAATTAACAACCTCAAAATCAATGTCTGATTCTACTTGTGCTATTTTCATTTTCTGAAGTGATCCAAATAAGTTTGGTATATCATTAACTGTTTCTTTCCCTGGAATAAAACATTTAATTTCAGAAGGAATTTGATTAAAATTCAAGTCTGACATCATTTTCTTAGATTTTGTAGCTGTTGTAAATATTGTACTTCCTTGGATAGATTTCAAAGCTGCCATGATTTCATCTTGGTGGAGTATAATTGTTTGTTCGGCTTGGTCGGCCTGTCTCTTCAAGTCACAGAATGTCTTTTTAACAGTTTTTCTGTCCAGTTCTATTTTATTTTGTAGTTTTTGAGAATGTTTAGCGATTCCATCTATTAATTGTTTTTCTCTTTTTTTAATTGTTGTTATTGATTCATCACACAAAGACTGGTATTTAGTTTCACTGATTTGCAATTCTTCAACTTTTGCCCGACAGAAAGTTAAATCTCGACTATATCTCGCCTCCGCTCCTTTAAGTTCATCCAATTTTTCCGGGAGAATTGTTTCTACGGGTTCAAAGTCGTGTTTTTTGTGTTTAGATGAAATACAATATGCACACACAAGACGATCACAGGTTCTACAGAACAGACAGGTCATTTTTGTCGTATGTTCTGTACACGGGATATTGTCCGTTATTATTTTTGGTTGTACATCTTGAAATAACGATTTAATATCAATAATCTGGTGCTGAATGTTCGTTTGTACATTCAGGTGAATGTCCTTACATCGGTCGCAGATGAACTTATTACACTCCACACACTTCCATTTTATATTTATATCAGTTTTACAGAGTTCACAAAGTTTTGGATTTTGTGCTCTTTTAATGGAGCTTGAAAACGCCATAATAATCCAGTTAAATTGTGTTTACTAAAGTCCTTACATCGTGTCGGCAACAACATTTTATACAATGGAAGAGTTTATTTACTTTCACGGGTGGTAGTTTTTGGAAACTTGATATAAATTGTAAATTCTGACCTAATAATGTTACAATCTCTGACTTAGAATGGGGGGTACATCTTGTGTAAAGTGGTGAAATATTTTAAAAATAATTTATATTTTTTATATTGTGATGTTTTCTTCTGATTTGTATTAATTTTGTTGACCCGGTTTTAAATAGACTAATCCAAGCTAAAACTTCCTGGGTCTATACGGGGAATTCCCTTAGCCGGATGATTGTGATTTATCGAAAATGAAAAAAATAAATATTGCATAATCATTATCAATATCTCTATCAATATATTTAAAGATGTTAAAATATCACTCGTGCCAATATTAAACTTATAAATGTAACAACATAAAAAATAGGGGGAGCGGGCATGAACAGAGATGTAGTCCGTGGTCAGGATATCGGAAAGGGGGGGGGGGGGGAGAGCTTTGAGAGTGGGGCGGAAAGTTGGGGACAACATGTGGGAGTGGGCCGGATAGTGTGTGTGTGTTTTATGTGTCTGTATTGTTTGTCTTCATCCTGTGTCTTGTGTACTCAATGTTATCAGTCCATTCACAGTCGCCAGAAGTTTCAACTAGCCTATTGGGAAAAAAAATATTTATTATAGATGACCAACAGTTTTTCTTATTATTTCCCCTAATTTTTGAAAGTTCAAGTGACTGTGGTCCATTCTTGATTTGCACTTCAGTTTTCTCACAGGCACCTGGGTCCAGGATTTTTTTTTTTATTAAAATAAGTTATCTAGAGTGTACGTTTAATTTTAGAACCCCTTGGCATGTTTTATTACTATTTTATGCCATATTAACATTTTCCACAAATTGTCCATATATATACAAAATGTACCATCTATTTAACTTTTGGAAAATGTCAATATGGCCTAATATAGTAATAAACCATGCCAGTGGGCTCTAAAATTAAACATACACTATATAACTTATTTTAATTTTTTTTAAATTCTGGACCCAAATTCTATATTTATATATGTCTCATCAGTATATGGCTATCGACAGGGGTGGATTCAGGCGGAGGCGTGGTGGGCATGCGCCCCCCCCCTCCCCATCCCCCCTAAAAATCCTTTTTGGGTTGTTTTTTTGCCCAAAAGTGTCACACGCCTCCCCCCTAACTTCATATCCTGGATTCGCCCCTGATAGATATAAATTGTTTGTGATCTTTTCAATTTTTACCCTATATCAGGTTTTTTTCATTACTGTTGTTGGTATATTAAATGATTAAGATGAAAGCCAAGTGTTGTCATATTTTCATTGTGTGTTCTCTGTTATTTTAGTTAATGTTTTGTATCATGTTAAGTTTTATGAAGAAATACAATTCACTTTCAGTTAGGCCTATTGTAACTCTTTTGACCAGAGTTTTGTTCTCTATATTTATACTGCAACTACAAAATAATGCTCGATGAAGCTTGCAATTCTACCAGTTTCTAAACATTGTAGAAATAAACTTGATATTTGCCGACACTGTATGTATATATTTTCTAATTATAAGTAGACAATTTGTTAGTTTTTTTTTAAACCATATCTGTTTGTCATACATTTGAAATAATTAACATTGTATACTTACTGCCGACTCCCAAGGCCTTAGATTACAAACAGGAGGTGGACCTCCGCCAGTGGCACGAGCATTTTCCCTCCTAGCTGCTTCCTTTTTCTTTGTCGTCCACTGCACGTCTTGCCATTTCTTTTTGCATTCCGCCACAGTTCTGGCTATGCAAGACATACTAACTGCATTTACACCTTAAAATATAGGAAAAATTAAGAAATAGTCAAATAGCAGAAAAAAGATTTTTTCATTTGAAATAAACAAAAATTTAAGACAAGGAATTTAAATTATTTAATATTAAAGTTGGACATGTTGGAAAGTCTCCTGTGACAAGAATGTATGTATTTTACTATTTTATTTTTCATTTCTAGTACAGACTCTGATATTGCATTTCATTAATAGTGACTTAGGCCAATTGGCCCATTAGGTCACTGTGCTTAATGCATACATGTATTGTTTATTATTAATTGTGTGTATTATCATGATTATAATTTAATATATAATTTATTTAATATTCCAATAAATGTAATCAACCAATCACATCACTTGTTTTTCTTGTTAATTCATTATCTATAATGAATTGTACTGCTTCTTGTGGTTGTCATATCTGCCAACTTTTGAAAGTCCAGGGGATTTTATGCGTGACGACATTTTAATGATTGTGTTTTTTCGCGACATTTTGGCATATATGTTTTTTTTTAATGATTTTCAGTTTTTGGTGTCTCATGTTCATAAATTCCATATTTTTGTTGCAGTCTTCCTGATATCAATGTCTCATGCTCATGTATCCCATCATATTATTTATCTATATAAAGTTGTACCTATAAAGTTTGTCAGTTTAGAAGTCTCATGTTCATATTGATCAAAACTGAAATAATATGAATATAATACACAATTTATATAGCGCTATATATAATAGATACAAAATTACTCCAAGCACTTAACATAGTTAAAAAAGAACAAAGACTAAAAATTTACATACAAAGTGAAAATTACATAAACCTATAAAACTTACAAGAAGATAACGGAAAGGAACTTTACAGAATTTGGGTGGATTAAGCTTTTTAATTGACACACAACATTTTAAGATTCTTTTTGAGAAAAATTGGTAGCCCTTAAAAGGGCTGTTTTTTTTGATAAATGAAGCTAGACATCTTTACTTCTTCTTTGGTTTTGGTGCTGCCTATTAATGTTTTGTTTTGTGATTTTACAACCTTCTTTGTAGCGGATTTCTTGGCAGCTGGTGTCTTTGCTGATGAAGACATCTTGTCGAACAAAAAAGGTTGCTGGCAGCATGGGTTGAGTTCTGTGCTTTCAGTGACAGAATGTTTGGTAATGTCGTTCAGCCCACTGTGTTCCACTTTGAAGTCACAATTGCATACTCGACAATAAGCATGTGATGCGCTCTATCTGGACTTTGCAAGCCAGCCACACAGTCTTTCGTCGTTCCATGGTTCTCCTATCTCTCGAGACAACAGACAGCTTTCTAGGAGGGCTGAGAACCATTTTAGAAGTGATTCCTCATTTCCGGGTGTCGTGATATTTAACATCTTTCTACCCAAGTTCACAAAATTAGTGTAAATTATTCAAAATTCCAATTCATTATATTTCAATCTCCCACGACACACACACAATTGCTGAAAGCAGTTAGCTCTACTAACACCACATAATTCTATATCCGAATTTTACCTGGCCCAAATCAGCAATTATTGTCAATGCTAAGTACATTGTTTGTTTTAGTTTTTGACAGTTCCGACTTATTTGCGACTGGACGTTAAACAACTAACAATCAATCAACTTACACAATGTAGGTCAAACATCATTACATGTCAATGGGAAATGCATAAAAAAGTTTGAGTCAATAAGTAGGACTAGCTAGATAATAATTAAGTCTGACGGAGACGTGCGCGTCGATTTTCCGGACACTGCTCGAGTGGGGTCAGACTTAGTGTATATATATTGGCTCAAGCTATTCGACCAAGAAAATCTTACCATAGTGTATATAGTGCCACAAAATAGAAACAAGTAATGGAAATTAAAATAAGGGATATGACGGGGGATATATAATATGTAAATCATGCTGAATCTCACAGGGAAAGCTTTTACCTTTCGGCAACTTCGACCCAACACGTATTTTTGTCTCTGGCGGTTAACCCTGGGCCAAATTGACCGCGGATGACTGAAATGTTAGATGCCACTGGATCGGAAATCGCAAGCAATTCGCTTTCCGACCAGTTTGGTTTACGCTTAGCCATCACAATCTGTACTTGGTCCATGGCCATGTTTTCTAGTTTTCTAGCAGACGATGTTTTTATTTACATCGAAAGTATCCATTGCGCATGCTTTTCAGAAGTGAAAGTAGCGTTGCCAAGGTGTTTTAGTCTTAAGAGAATCGTAAATGTGATCGTAAGATCGGTCGTTGTATTTTGTCGTAGGACTGATCCTCAGTTTACGATTAATCTAATTCTTACGACACGTTTTGTGAAATTGTCGTAGGACCACACTTAGGAAAATCTTATAAGTACAAAACTTACGACTAACACTTACGACTTTTTGTGAAAGTGACCCATGTATTCTGCTTAAGAAATGAAAATTAATAAAAATGAAAGAAATGAATGAACACTCAATTTATTTAAACATTTTAATTGATCAATTTTTGGTGGGGGGTTCAAAGGGAAGTCTTTTACACCAAGGATCTATATAGTAGAATTCCTACTATATAAATACTTGCGTACATCTATATACAATATATTTATAAAAAAATGTTAAAATAAATTAATGAGTTATTAATTAGTCAAAAGAGATTGATGATACCAAAGGAATTCCGCAATCCGTATATCGAAGAAGAACAGACAACACAATGGCCAAAAGAAAAACAATATTTATATAAACCATAATTGGCATAAATAAATGTATTTATGGCAGATCACGTTCTACTATCGGTCAAAGGGAAGTTACTCTTTTGGTCAATGCAAATTGCAAATTGTATGTGAAGATAATGTAAAATTGTTGGGAATCACTATTGATTCTGATTTGAATTTTGATAATCATATTTCGGAAATGTGTAAAAAGGCTTCCAGACAATTAAATATTTTAAAAAGAATTGGTAAATATATGAACAGATATGGTAGTTGGATTTATAGCTACCAATACAATCAGTGCCTATAAACACTAAGGTTGTGAGTTCTAATCCCGCCCAGGCGAGGTGTACTCGGTACAACATTATATGATACAGTTTGTTAGTGACTGGCGACAGGTCGGTGGTATTCTCCACCAATAAAATTGACCGCCACGATATAACTGATATAATGTTGAAAGTGGTGTTAAATATCATAACTATGATAATATGCAATAAAATGAAAAACTAAAAATACCACGCTGTTGGAACCGTTCCAAGATCCAATAGCAAACTCGTAGAAAGAGACAAAATGCACGACCGCCCACATTCCTGGCTTGTTATAATTACAGGCACTTCAATATAAAGTGGCGGGATTAAACAAGTTTTATGATCCAAACTTCTCCTGTTACTCAGAAAACTAAGATTAGGAACATGAATCCAAATTAAAACCGCGATGAGTTGCTCCCGTCGCGTTGTGTTAAATGACTCACGTCATATGATATGGACGTAGTGTTGGTTCATTTGTGGTATTTTACGCCACTTTCAACAATAGTTCAGGTATATCGTGGCGGTTGACGCAGGTACATTTTGTAAATACAAAACAAAACAAGCACAAAAGGACGAACGGAACATAGTTTATATGTGGAAATCGTAGCGGACATCACAACATGGAACTAAACACTTAAAAATATAATGACATGCCTTTACTTATCAAGATATAACTTGTTGTATCACACTTTTTCCGTATTTAGACGAATTTATTAATTACCGTTTGCAAGGAGTTGTGTTTGGTGGTGCTATTGCACGACAACAAAATGTGTACCTTATCTGTCATATCCAGTTTTCCTGTGGCAAGCTCAATTTCTTCTTCCCCGTAAATCAAACACCAATGCCACCTTTATACTTAAATGATTAATTGTTAGTGAAATTGCTTTCGTCAATAATACGTGTAAATGTAATTTTGAAATAAGTTGCAATGTATAAAAGTGTTTATGTTAACATCGAAATATCAAAATAACACATTCTACAGTATGGTAGGTCACATGATTTACACCTGAATTTATTTTTCTACTATAATAAAACAAGTGTGGACACAGAAATGTGCTGTCCAAAAGGCAAGTGTAGATGTCAATATTTCATATTATTAACTTAAAAAAAAAATATCATGAACACAGGGATCCTAGATTTTTTGGATAAAAAAAAACTAATCCTGGATTATATTTTTGCTTAATGTCCGGTCCTGTGTTTTTATTTCAAATTTTCATCATAGCCCCCCTCCCCCTCCCAAGGGATATAAAATTGTATCATTAATAATAAATTCAGATTTTCTACTTAGAATACATCTCATTTGCAAAACCACTGATATTTGTTAAATTGTTAGCGCTGATTTAAGCTTTAGTCACAACACATTTTTATTTCTCTCTTTAAACTGCCGAAACATAACATTTATCTAACTGTAAAATTCATAAATAAAATTCACCCACCCCCCTTTTCCCTTTTTTCTTGTTTAAACCAATGATCAACAATCCAGAATCAAACAAATGAATAAATATAACATAGATTTATTTTACATGCATCTTTTTACCATGCAGAGTCAGTGTGTTTTAAATCGGTCATCCAATCAGAACGCTCATTATTATTGTCCAAGATAAAAATACATCGCTAAAATTACCTTTGAGTGTTTCCCCACTTCAACTCGTAAATTCAGGGTTCTCATATTTTGCTATAGAGTAACAATTTTTTATTAAGATTTCATGATCTTCACTGTTCATCATCCAGATGACTTTTTCCATATTCTGTAATTGAATGAAGTTGGGACAACCCAAAGATATAGAAAAGATGAGATTAAAGCGTTCATTTTTGAATTTTTCACAATTAAGTAAATAGTGTATCTCATCTTCAACTTCATCAGATAAACAATGCAAACATATTCTATCCTGTCTGAGAGTACCCTGACACCTTCCTAACTCTATTCTTAGTCTATGAGCTGATATTTTCCTCTGATCATTTTTTTTAGAACAGGCAAGGGATCAACATCCCACCCCAGAACATACAACAGCCTGATGGGAATAGACATGAGGGACAAGTCACACGTCACAAGTCACGTCACATGCCATGTCACGTCACAAGTCTTGTCACGTCACGTCATGTCACACGTCGAGTCACGTCACAAGTCATGCTATCGGTCACACATCATGTCACGTCACAAGTCAAGTCACTAGTCACGTCATGTCACAAGTCGCGTCACACGTCACGTCACAAGCCATTTCACGTCACAAGTCGCGTCACACGTCACGTCACAAATCAAGTCATGTCACAAGCCATTTCACGTCACAAGTCACGTCATGTCACAAGTCACATCACAAGTCAGATTTCACGTCACAAGTCACGTCACATGCCATGTCACGTCACAGGTCAAGTCAGAAGTCACGTCACGTCATGTCACATGTCGAGTCACGTCACAAGTCATGCCACACGTCACAAGTCAGGTCATGTTACACGTCACGTCAAAAGTCACATTACAAATCATGTCAAGTCACGTCACAAGTCAAGTCACGTCACAAGTCTAGTCACGTCACCAGTCGAGTCACAAGTCAAGTCACGTCAGAAGTCAAGTCATAAGGCAAGTCACGAGTCAAGTCACAAGTCAAGTAACATCAAGTCGTCACAAGTCAAGTCAAGTCACAAGTCAGATCAAATCACAAGTCAAGTCAAGTTGGATTGTTCTGCTGGTTGTTTGTTCGGCTTGCTCGGCAGGTTGTTTGAGGGGTCGTCGTGATCATGATCGTATGTTAGTTTCAATCCCGCTCAGGCGAGGTGTACTCGATACATCATTATGTGATAAAGTTTGTCAGTGGCTTGCGGCAGGTCGATGATTTTCTTTGGGTATTCCGGTTTCTCCCGCCAATAAAACTGACGGGTAAATATAACTGAAATATTGTTGAAAGTGGTGTTAAGCATCATAACCGCCGATATGGGCCCATTACAGTGCAGTGACGTCTTTTCTTTGTATGGGTTATTGTTTTATTTTCTTCATCAATATAGCTAAAATATTCATCAATTAATGTTATTCAATCAATCAATCAAAATCAACATCAACGCATATTGACATCAAGTTAAGAAAACAAAACAAATATCATATATTTTTTTTTATTAAACACTCACAAGTGAGTTTTATATGTGATTTCTTTTTATTTATTGTGTTCAACGCCACTTTCAGCAATCTTTCAGCGATATCTTGGCGACCAGTTTTAGTGGTGGAAGAAACCGGAATACCCAGAGAGAACCACTGACCATGGGCAAGCAACTGGTAAACTTTATCACTTGCGGCTGTTAGTCGAGTGTGCCCTTTTTTTAATTTACAAAGCTGGGCTCTACAACTACCTAACTCATTGAGCCACCCTGGCCCTTATAAATGTGATATTTCTTTCCTCAATTATAATGCAACAAAAACACTAATGTTACTCATACCGAACAAAGGGCCGTCATGGTCGTGATCGTATCATATGGTAGTTGGATTGACAACTACCCATGTAGTCAGTGATTATCACAAATAACGTTGTGAGTTCCAATCCCGTTCATGGAGGTGTACTCGATACAACCTTATGTAATCAAGTTTGTCAGTGTCTTGTGGTAGGTTGGTGGTTTTCTCCGGTTACTCCGATTCTGGGGAAAAAAAACCTAATATCAATTAGCAAAAAAGACAAAATTTGTATAAGCAGCAAAATATTACATACATAATTAAGTATTTAAATTGCTAACAGGAATTTTATATTTAATGTCATAACAATTTGACAGTAAAACAAATGAAAATTACATGTAGTTAGTTATACTGGAGTCGTCTGTAAACTTGTCATATTTCACTCTACTCTGAAACCAAGACACATTTTAAATGTATTCTCTTTCAACCATGAGTACCATGATATCACAGTTTAAAGGTATTCTGTCAATCATGAGTACCATGGTATCACAGTTTAAATGTATTCTCTGTCAATCATGAGAACCATGGTAACACAGTTTAAATGTATTCTCTGTCAATCATGAGTACCATGGTAACACAGTTTAAATGTATTCTCTGTCAATCATGAGTACTATGGTATCACAGTTTAAATGTATCTCTGTCAATCATGAGTACCATGGTGTCACAAGTTTAAATGTATTCTCTAACAATCATGAGTACTATGGTATCACAGTTTAAATGTATTCTCTGTCAATCATGAGTACCATGGTATCACAGTTTAAATGTATTCTCTGCCAATCATGAGTACTATGGTATCACAGTCTAAATGTATTCTCTATCAATCATGAGTACCATGGTATCACAGTAAATCAGGAGTACCATGGTATCACAGTTGTTATAACATTTAAATTTTGTACAGATTATGGGATAAAAAAGTATGTTATTTTCATTGAACTCAACATGAAATTGAATCTTTCGTCCACCTTAAAGGGAAATAACTCCTGCAAAAACGTATAAATACATATGAATTTAGACCACCTTAAGGGAAATAACTCCTGTCTAAAAATAATAATTTTAGAATCAAGTTGGAAATGTACAAATCTTCTTCTTCTTTAGGTATACAATACTCCTTCAAGACGTTGAAGATTACGTACTGTTGCATGCGTGGGTATTTACAAAAATATTTACATAAAGTGAAATAAAGTGAAATCAAAAGTGTGAAAAAAACAAAACAAATTTTATTTAGCAATCAACTTGAAAGAATAAGTACAGATTACAATCTTTTCTCTTCCAAAATAATAACTTTTTCCACTCCATACATAAATTAGTAACTTTATACAATATTAGGTTTCCATGCATACACTTTTGAACCATAATAAGTAACAAATACTTGATATCCCTCGTTGGATAACACCTGTAAAAAACACCCCAGAAGTTAAAATGTGTCCCTTTGTCTACTTTCACTTCAGCAGATTATAAATAGTCCCTCATGGTAGAGCCAAATGAACTAACACAGAAAAATTATTAGAAAGCATCAATCAAAATGAGTAATGAAACAACAGTTATGTAATAAGGTCATGACATTGTAAAGATCTATTGGTGAAAGCTCTTCCTAGAAATATACAGTCAAACATGTATATAAAGGCCACTCAAGGGAACCTGAAAATGTGGTCTTTATGAGCAGTTGCCCTTTACATACAGGTTAAAATTATATGCACTATTCATTAATGTGAACATTGAGTCTACCCTTTATAAACAGTGATTTGTTATATAGATGTACCCTTTAAGACAGGTTTGACTGTAGAATAGACAGTGATTTGTTACATATATGTGCCCTTTAAGGCAGGCTTGACTGTAGTATAGACAGTTATTTGTTATATAGATGTGCCCTTTAAGGCAGGTTTGACTGTAGTATAGACATTTATTTGTTATATAGATATGCTCTTTAAGGCAGGTTTGACTGTAGTATAGACAGTGATTTGTTATATAGATGTGCCTTTAAGGCAGGTTTGCCTGTAGTATAGAAAGTGATTTGTTATTTTTTTGTGCCCTTTAAGGCAGGGTTGACCGTTGACTAGACAGTGATTTGTTATATAAATGTGCCCTTTAAGGCAGGTTTTACTAGAATAGACAGTGATTTGCTATATAGATGTGCCCTTTAAGGCAGGTCTGACTGTAGTATAGACAGTGATTTGTTATATAGATGTGCCCTTTAAGGCAGGTTTGACTGTTGTATAAACAGTGAGTTGTTATATAGATGTGCCCTTTAAGGCAGGTTTGACTGTAGTATAGACATTGATTTGTTATATAGATGTGCCCTTTAAGGCAGGTTTGACTGTAGTATAGACATTGAATTGTTATATTGATGTGCCCTTTAAGACAGATTTGACTGTAGTATAGACAGTGATTTGTTATATAGATGTGCCCTTTAAGGCAGGTTTGACTGTAGTATAGACATTGATTTGTTATATAGATGTGCCCTTTAAGGCAGGTTTGACTGTAGTATAGACATTGAATTGTTATATTGATGTGCCCTTTAAGACAGGTTTGACTGTAGTATAGACAGTGATTTGTTATATAGATGTGCCCTTTAAGGCAGGTTTGACTGTAGTATAGACATTTATTTGTTATATTGATGTGCCCTTTAAGACAGGTTTGACTGTAGTATAGACAGTGATTTGTTATATAGATGTGTCCTTTAAGGCAGGTTTGACTGTAGTATAGACATTGATTTGTTATATAGATGTGTCCTTTAAGGCAGGTTTGACTGTATTATAGACAGTGATTTGTTATATTGATGTGCCCTTTAAGACAGGTTTGACTGTAGTATAGACAGTGATTTGTTATATAGATGTGTCCTTTAAGGCAGGCTTGACTGTAGTATAGAGAGTGATTTGTTATATTGATGTGCCCTTTAAGACAGGTTTGACTGTAGTATAGACAGTGATTTGTTATATAGATGTGCCCTTTAAGGCAGGTTTGACTGTAGTATAGACAGTGATTTGTTATATAGATGTGCCCTTTAAGGCAGGTTTGAATGTAGTATAGACAGTGATTTGTTATATAAATGTGCCCTTTAAGGCAGGTTTGACTAGAATAGACAGTGATTTGCTATATAGATGTGCCCTTTAAGGCAGGTTTGACTGTAGAATAGACAGTGATTTGTTATATAGATGTGCCCTTTAAGGCAGTTTGATTGTAGTATAGACAGTGATTTGTTATCTAGATGTGCCCTTTAAGGCAGGCTTGACTGTAGTTTAGACAGTGATTTGTTATATAGATGTGCCCTTTAAGGCAGGTTTGACTGTATTATAGACAGTGATTTGTTATATAGATGTGCCCTTTAAGGCAGGTTTGACTGTAGTATAGACATTGAATTGTTATATTGATGTGCCCTTTAAGACAGGTTTGACTGTAGTATAGACAGTGATTTGTTATATTGATGTGCCCTTTAAGGCAGGTTTGACTGTAGTATAGACAGTGATTTGTTATATTGATGTGCCCTTTAAGACAGGTTTGACTGTAGTATAGACAGTGATTTGTTATATTGATGTGCCCTTTAAGACAGGTTTGACTGTAGTATAGACAGTGATTTGTTATATTGATGTGTCCTTTAAGACAGGTTTGACTGTAGTATAGACAGTGATTTGTTATATTGATGTGCCCTTTAAGGCAGGTTTGACTGTAGAATAGACAGTGATTTGTTATATAGATGTGCCCTTTAAGGCAGGTTTGACTGTAGAATAGACAGTGATTTGTTATATAGATGTGCCCTTTAAGGCAGGTTTGACTGTAGTATAGACAGTGATTTGTTATATAAATGTGCCCTTTAAGGCAGTTTGATTGTAGTATAGACAGTGATTTGTTATCTAGATGTGCCCTTTAAGGCAGGCTTGACTGTAGTTTAGACAGTGATTTGTTATATAGATGTGCCCTTTAAGGCAGGTTTGACTGTATTATAGACAGTGATTTGTTATATAGATGTGCCCTTTAAGGCAGGTTTGACTGTAGTATAGACAGTGATTTGTTATATAGATGTACCCTTTAAGGCAGGTTTGACTGTAGTTTAGACAGTGATTTGTTATATTGATGTGCCCTTTAAGGCAGGTTTGACTGTAGTTTAGACAGTGATTTGTTATATTGATGTGCCCTTTAAGGCAGGCTTGACTGTAGTATAAATAGTGATTTGTTATATTGATGTGCCCTTTAAGGCAGGCTTGACTGTAGTATAGACAGTGATCTGTTATATTGATGTGCCCTTTAAGGCAGGTTTGACTGTAGTTTAGACAGCGATTTGTTATATAAATGTGCCCTTTAAGGCAGGTTTGACTGTAGTATAGACAGTGATTTGTTATATAGATGTGCCCTTTAAGGCAGGCTTGACTGTGGTATGAATAAAACTCAGAATGTTAAAGAAAGTCTTGGGTCACTTTCACATGTTTCAAATTTGCATGTGAAATTTAACAGAAAAATACCCGATTGCTGCTTTCTTTTATGTATATAAACGTTAGAGAATTCCGAAGGGGACAATCCAGAGAAACTGGCACCATGGGACACACAAGAAGAAGAAAAACAAAACATGGGTAACAGAGCAAAAACTAGAAGCCTGCTACAACTTGTTTGGGTGACTTAATGATTTATTTATTTATTTATTTATTTTCAAAGAACAGAATATCTTCTATTTGTGCTGTATTTACAGTTGTCTTTCTGATGCATGATTAAGGGGAGGTGTGTTCGGGGGTTTTATTAAAAAAAAACCACAATATTATCTACTTTTCCTTATACACTTATATCAGTATAAATTAGCCTACGTAATTTCATTATTTATTTTTACATTTTAATATTTCAAATAATATCACCACATTATTGACTAAAGCTAAAATTAAACTTATTATTTTTATACACAAAGTCGATCATTGAATATAAATTACTACGAGAAATAAATAAGTTCAATGCTAACTTTATTGCACAATGTTGTTTGGCTTTTGGTTTCAAACAAAAAAGAAAAATTATGCACAAATAAAAATCTAACAATAAAAGCATCTAAATCAAAGTACTGAGAGTACTGTTGGTCTAACCATTCATTCTGATTTAACAACACAGAGCAACAACAACAACAAAATAACACAAATCAAATTCTAGCATTTAAATTGATGCAGATTCAGTTATTAAAATGAGATGAGGGTCTGTACCAAGTATTACTCATGAATAATCAGATGAGGGTCTGTGCCAAGTTTTACTCATCAAGAATCAGATGGGGGTCTGTACCAAGTTTTACTCCTTATGAATCAAATGGGGCTATGTATCAAGTTTTACTCCAAAAGAATCAGATGGGGGTCTGTACCAAGTTTTACTCATCAAGAAGCAAATGAGGGCCCATACCAAGTTTTCCTCCTCTTGAGGGAAATGAGGGTCCATACCAAGTTTTACTCCTCAAGAATCAGATGGGGGTATGTATCAAGTTTTACTCATCAAGAATCAGATGGGGTATGTATCAAGTTTTACTCATCAAGAATCAGATGGGGTTATGTATCAAGTTTTACTCCTAATGAATCAGATGGGGATCTGTACCAAGTTTTACTCCTAAAGAATCAGATGGGGGTCTGTACCAAGTTTTACTCCTAAAGAATCAGATGGGGTATGTATCAAGTTTTACTCCTCAAGAATAAGACGGGGGTCTTTACCAAGTTTTACTCCTGAAGAAGAAAATGAGGGTCCATACCAAGTCAAGAAGAAAATGAGGGTCCATACCAAGATTTACTCCTCAAGAATCAGATGGGGGTATGCATCAAGTTTTACTCATCAAGAATCAGATGGGGTTATGTATCAAATTTTACTCCTAAAGAATCAGATGAGGGTCTGTACCAAGTTTTACTCCTATAGAATCAGATGGGGTCTGTACCAAGTTTTACTCCTAAAGAATCAGATGGGGATCTGTACCAGTTTTACTCCTAAAGAATCAGATGGGGGTCTGTACCAAGTTTTACTCCTAAAGAATCAGATGGGGGTCTGTGCCAAGCTTTACTCCTAAAGAATCAGATGGGGTCTGTACCAAGTTTTACTCCTAAAGAATCAGACGGGTGTCTGTACCAAGTTTTACTCCTAAAGAATCAGATGGGGGTCTGTACCAAGTTTTACTCCTAAAGAATCAGATGGGGGTCTGTACCAAGTTTTACTACTAAAGAATCAGATGGGGTCTGTACCAAGTTTTACTCCTAAAGAATCAGATGGGGATCTGTACCAAGTTTTACTCCTAAAGAATCAGATGGGGGTCTGTACCAAGTTTTACTCCTAAAGAATCAGATGGGGGTCTGTACCAAGTTTTACTCCTAAAGAATCAGATGGGGTATGTACCAAGTTTTACTCCAAAAGAATCAGATGGGGTTCTGTACCAAGTTTTTCTCCTCACATTAATCCATTTACAATAACAAATAATAAAATCATGTCATCTTTCAACTAGAACTTAAGTTATTTAACAGAAACCATTCCGTCTACAAACGGACAACGATGACAATGACAGTGACATAATATGACCAAAACATATTTTTTGCAGTCGCATGAAAAGAAAGAAAGAAAATATATTTTGACAATCATAAAGACATAAGTCAATAAACTGGCCATAATTTTCACTGTGACTAGATTATATACTTACCTTTTGGTATTTGCTAAGAGAAGTATTTCTTTAATAATTTTATGTGAAATAGGTGAAATAGATATCTATTTTACAGAAAGTGTTGAGATAGATAACTCACCTGTAAAGGTTTATTGCCTTTATAAAGCATGACTTTCTGAAATTGAGAATACAATTAATATCATTTAAGACAAACTTTGAAAAGAAATCAGAATATCTGTGCCGTTTGTTTTCTTTGTGACACAAATTGTGTAAATTAATGTCGGATACAGAAATTAAAATGAAAATAAAAGATTGAATCTATTAAATATCCCTTGAATGTGTACACAATTGAGAAAGTGATATTGGCATGGTCATTCTTGGTTACGTTAATTACGGAGGGCTTTCTTAAGATACCCCAGCTTTCTCCACATACAGTAGTGGTTACGTTAATTACGGAGGACTTTCTTAAGATACCACAGCTTTCTCCACATACAGTAGTGGTTACGTTAATTACGGAGGACTTTCTTAAGATACCACAGCTTTCTCCACATACAGTAGTGGTTACGCTAATTACGGAGGACTTTCTTAAGATACCCCAGCTTTCTCCACACACAAAAAAAACTATCTATGATATAATTGAAATGTTGTTAAAATTGACATTAAAGAACGATAATTCAATTTGGATGACATACACATGTATTTTATAAGAAGAGTTTGAAGATATCAAAGGGAGGTAATCAGAATCCGTAAATCGAAGAAGAACAGACGACACAATGGCCAAAAGAAAAAGTACAATACGATCTATAAAACATACAAATAAAACTAAAGTTCGAGCAACATGAACCCCACTGAAAACTGGAAATGAAATCTGGTGCCCCGAAGAGTGAGCAATTAAATAGTGTTATTGACCCACAAAAAGAAAAATCTGACCAACGATAACCACACATTTTAATTCATAACAAAAACAAAATTGTAAGCGCTGATTAGGTTTAATATTAGTCCAATATGAGTGATGCATTCAACCTTTGTTTGACAAAAAAACTAGGACAGAACATGAAATGGTGATGACCTAAGCAATGTGTAATAATGTTATGACAAACGATGAACAATACACAATTATAAATGACAAAACACAAATGTATATTTCTATTCTACCGTTACAAAACGAAAATAAATTAGAGTCAGTCCATTACATAGAAAACTGACTTGACACAAAATGAAAAATCGTCAACGGATCAAAGTTCTAAAAAAAATCCTTTTTTTCATTCAAAATGTTCAGTCCTAAGGCCTTCATCAGTGTTTTATTTTATTTAACCTCATACATGATGCTACAGTCTACTTTAAATCTCAGATGTAGCATCAAGTGACATGTTTGGTTGATTGCCTTTATGGTGTCCAATGCCACTTTCAACAATATTGCAGTTATATCGTGGCGGTCAGTTTTATTGGTGGAGGAACTCGGAGTTCTCAGAGATAAACACCCGACCTGTCACAAATCACTGACAAACTTTACCACATAATGTTGTATCAAGTACTCATTGCCATGAACGGGGTTCCAACTCACAACTTAATGGTGATAGGCACCCGTTGCACAGGTAGTTGTAAATCCAACTACCATACAAACACGACATCCCCTAAAACCAGATACATGATTTTACAATCTACTTGAAAGCTAAGATGTAGCATCATGTGACATGTTTGATAATATAAAATACTGATGAAGACCTTGTGGCAGAAAAGTTTGCATGAAGCAAGAATTTTAAATGTTATTCAGCAAATACTCGCCCTAAGAAGAGAACAATGTAATCTTTCTACCAATTATTTCATATTATTTTCAATATATTTCTATAATTTGTATATATATTTCATAATTCACAATTTATCAATTTGTTCATGGTGATTTTTTTTGGGTACCGTTATGTATATTTATATAAAATAATACAAAATTTTTCTTGTAACCTTTGATTTCAAAATAACATATCTATATGTCTTGGTAATAATAATAAAAAAATTCTGATAAATATCGTAATAATTATAAATACAAATTAAATTAATATCCTATCGTTAGTAATCATATATATAGAATATCGACAGTTATGAATGTCGAGACAGACATTATCGTTAATATCGCAGCAAGTCAAAACTACCGTTATTACTTTTATCACTTTTATCGGTAAGTCTCTCTGTGATTGACGTCACACTTATCAAATTTTTTTAAAATATCAAACATCTGCAATTCTTCAACCTTTAAAATAACATAAGGAATACACATTATGTAATTTTGTTTTTTTAAATTGTACTTAAATATTATAGTAGATTATTATCATGAAATATTAAACAATTCTTATAAAATACAAAAGCTAAAGAAAGACAAGTCTTCAGAAATGTGAACAGTAATTACAACTTAGAAATGGCATTAGTTTCATTTTCTTTCCTTTTTAACTGTTCCCATTTTTTTCATCTTGTTAAAAAAATGTTCCAAATTAACAATAAAAAGGAAAATTTCCTTGGATATGACAAAGTAATACAGATATATTTTAATTTCAATCACATAATTTTACTGTAAGATTTGGTTACTGTAAATCATGATACAGTGAACACCTGTCTTAACAGAACCTCCTAAGGACCACATTTTGTGTTCAGAATAGACAGGTGTTTAGTTTATACAGGTTAAATAAAAAGTAGATATCAAATTTAGTGTGCACGATGTGCTTCTGGAATTTGACAGAGATAAAACAATGGTACTGGCAATTTAAATAATTGTGAAATAATGCTTAGACAAAATCAAAATGAAAATCTCAAACATCAACCTCTACATAGCGAGCAAAATGTTCATACTCATACTCCCAAAATTGTCCAAAAGTATGCGTTCAATAAAGTGTTTTGATTGGCTGTTTTTTTTTCAAAGTACGAGTATAAACTCGTGCTCAAAAGATATATGAGGGTGAGGTCAGGTTTAGAAAGTGGTTTAACGATTCATATGCAGAATGGACAACTGGGATAAATATGTATACTAAATTATTGAAATAAATACTGTACAAAAAAAAAAATGACTGACACCGGTTAACACTGGGACATGAAATAAATAACTGGTAATAATTCAAAGTTGTAGGAATTTTATACATATCCTAGATTTTCCTATTTTACCAGTGGAAAAACTCAACTCAATTTTCTGTGAAACGACAAATTCAATTATGTGGGAGAATTGTAGCTAAAATGATATGAATTATAAAAACTTTTTTTTATGAAAAAAAAGTATAATATAAAATAAATGCATTCCAATTTGTTTACATGGCTACTAAATATGAAATTGATGAAATCAGCAATAATGCAATATGGTAATGTCCTAACAATTTGTTTCCATGGCAACTAAAATATGAAATTGATGAATCAGCAATAGCGCATTATGCTAAGGTCTTAAGGTGTCAAATATACATCTATAATCAGGTGGAGATAACTCATTCAATCAAAGTTCATTTGGCACTTCATACCAGGTTTCAAGTTGTTTTTTAAAGCTAGTATCATATAATAGAATGTTCAACTTTGACAGGGAAACAATTAAATCTTGATAATTATAACAAGTACGATTCTAATTAGAAAATAAAATAACTGAAAATCAATGAAAAATGGTTGAAATCATCTACATCCCATTTTACAAAGGGTACATTTTGATCTGTACTGACCATGTCCTGCAACTTTCAGATTTTTTTTTATCAGAAGAAAAATAGCTGAAATCAGATAAAAAGGAGGGAAAAAAATCTTCTTTGTTATAAATGAACGTAAAAATCCATGAACCATGAAATATTACCAGTCATATATAAGTTTTAAATCCCACGCTGCGTTATATTATCGTTCACAACCCTAATCTACCAAGATATAATATTTCTATTAGGATTACAAGTCGTTAATTATTGAGAACAAAATCGTCTAATCTGCGACTGCTGCTGGGACAAATCATTACACTGGAAAAGAACTGTTATCAACAAGACAAAGAATTTACATGTTTCCGTAATTTTACGTTAAGATTTGTGGATTTCTTGCACTACATAGTAAGCTCCATTACAGATATATAATTTTTTTCTTGCTTTTTTAAATTACTTGAAAACACAGTCGCTTTTGTGAGAAATTAAAAATAAAACTACAAATAATGCCCAAAAGCCATTTTATGACTTTGAATTAAAAATTACAACATATAATAATCAAATACATTATTAAATATCTGGAGTGGATATAAGAACACATTTTTTGGTCAATCTATTTCAATGTGAAATAAAATAATTATTTATTTCTGTCAATTTTTATTAGCTAAGAAGCATCTATTTGGTAAATTCTGTTTGATAAAATAAATTTAATGGAAAATTATATTTTTATAATCTTAATGTGAGCATACAATTTCAACATGCAACATATTTTTATTCAACAATGGTATTTAGCTAGACCTCTTTGTGGTATTTAAACCTCTTCCAACTCTTTATAAAGCAACAACATGATCAAACATTAAAAAAAAACTAACATGTTTTCATAAAACAAATACAAAAATACTATGACTAATTCTTATTCTCATATAACTTCAATCTGACGATATTTTTTACGCAAATTTGAAACAGGGTCTTTAAAAAGCACAGGGTCCATTCTAACTTTTGATCTGATTAGAGGCATATATCCAAAAAGTTGTTCAAAATTTCCAACGCAAGTCTGTCGTTGTGAAAAATGAATCTGATCCAGAGAAAAGGAAGTCTGTGTCCGCCCACTACTTCCCAGCATGCTCTCTTTGTAGATTTTTCTATGAGTCACTTTGATTGGTGGTTGTTTGGTCACATGACTGACTAGAAAATTCATTAGTATATCCTCACAGTTCTGTGATTGGTCCACTATTTGTGTGTAAATACTACTCAATAAGTTTGTATACAGGTAATTATAATATCTGAAAATAAAAACAGAACAATTACACAGGTAATTATAATATCTGAAAATGAAACAAGACATTCATCAGTATATTAGTACCGTGAAACCTCTCTAAATCAAACACTATTTAGGACAATGTTTATGTTCGAAATGGACAAGTGTTCAGATTATAAGGATTTCGGTTTATTCAAGGTTTGGTTTATACAGGTTAAATTGTATATTACAATGGATGTCATTTAACTAAAAAAATAATTTGGGTTGAAATGATGGAAGGATCATATTGATCTAATACAATGTGCGATTCTATATGTAACCAATCGGGTCATACGATTCCCATACTACTTTCAATAAAAGGGCAAACGAAATTGTTGATTATTGTTTATTTACCAATATCAAAAGAAGCATGTCTTAGCTGTGGTGTTTAGATATTTATATTCAATAATAGGTCTCTCAGACTGAGGATTTGCTGAAAGTAATATTTAAGATATTTTCATTCAGTTTTTAAATCATCTATAACATAATTACATTTGTTTTATTCCACTGTTTTACTGGAGTCTTTAACTTGAGGCATTATCAGATACAACTGCCTCATGCAAGTGAGTGAGTGATTGTTGTTTAACACCAAGTCATTAACTTGAGGCAGTATCAGATACAACTGCCTCCTGCAAGTGAGTGAGTGATTGTTGTTTAACACCAAGTCATTAACTTGAGGCATTATCAGATACAACTGCCTCCTGCAAGTGAGTGAGTGATTGTTGTTTAATCTTTAACTTGAGGCATTATCAGATACAACTTGCCTCATACAAGTGAGTGAGTGATTGTTCTTTAACACCAAGTCATTAACTTGAGGCATTATCAGATACAACTGCCTCATACAAGTGAGTGAGTGATTGTTGAGGGATTATCAGATACAACTGCCTCATACAAGTGAGTGAGTGATTGTTGTTTAACACCAAGTCAGCAATTTTCAGCTATATCATGATGAGAACAAGCTACAAGTTATATTTCGATGAACTGACAGATTCCGAGCCAAACAATCTTTGGTCTTCATCCTTAATGCTGCTTGCTCAGCAGAGAAACAACAAACACCTTTGGTCTTTGGTTTGACCGATCTGATGTGAAATCTATTTTGTCTAGATGATATATGGATGTTCCTTTTATTTTCCATTTCAATATGAATGGATTTGAATGTCTACTATGAAATTCTTTACAAATAGGGCCAAGTAAAATATGATTTGATTATACAATGTATATATTTATGCTATCATTCATTTTTGTGAGTGTGTGGTGTTTTTTAAATGGAAGTGATCATGTTTGTTGTGAACCAGACCAACACGCTTAGTTTGATTGTTATAAAGCTAACTCACTGAAATAAACAGTCCGTGGGTAGACATATTGTTCCTATCGAACAAATTATTCTGATTCCTGTGCTGTTGTTTTATTTTTTGTATATATCTGAATTATTACTATGACTCTTGGATAAGCCACCGTGGTCATGATCGTATGGTAGTTGGATTTATAACTACCTATGCAATCAGAGCCTATTGCCACTAGTGCTCAGGCGATGTGTACTCGATACATTATCTGATAAAATTTGTCAGTGACTTGTGACAGATCGGTGGTTTTCTTCAGGTATTCTGGTTTCCTCCACCAATAAAACTGACTGCCACGATATAACTGAAATATTGTTGAAAGTGGTGTTAAACACTAAAACCCTAACCCTTGTATTACTTGGTATTTGTTCATATCATATGTAAACTGAGATTCCACCATTACCTGTGATACACTGCAGCACCAGTTAAAACCATTGAATATTCATTTGTATATTTAGACGTGTAACTCCAACGGTTTTTAATTTTGTCATAAAAATGTTCCCTTGCTGGATAACCAACGATTCTATCTGGAAATTCCTTCCATACTTGAAACGCAAAATCAATCTACAAAATTAGAAAAATAAAATGTTTAGTGTGATACATGTAGATTACACAATTTGTTTATTATCTGTGTCACTGATGGTTAGCGACTAGGGAAAGATGACACCAGTTTATGGCTTAACCCTACTACATGTCAGAACCTACATTTTGTTTTGCTTGCATTTATAAATAAACTAATATGCAAAGGGAGATAAACACATTTTTCATACAAAATATAGGTTAAAAGTTATTTCCCTTTCATGCTTTAAGTACTTCGCCATTCATTTCAATTCTCACAATATTTTTCTAAACTGTTAATTTTTTTTTAACTTTCTTCATTAATTTGACAGATCTATTCTATTACAATTATTTCTTTGCAATAAATGTTCAAACAATAGTAAGTACTATAAACAATTCTAAATTTACATTGATTCCTGTCTATTTCACAAGTTTCTTCACAGAAAAGTTGGCGTATTATTTGTGTGTCTTTGTGCAGTCATAAGAAATGATTTTATATCTGATTATTCCTTTAGACACACTTTCAATAAAAGTCAAATGTTAAAAGTCAAATCAAAACATCGCTTCAAATCGGTTAACATCTGATTTCAATCTGACAGTCTGATTAGAATTGAATAGTGTGAACAGTAAAAGAAGATTAAAATCGTCTCAAAATGAATGGAAAGGCAGATTTTGTGAACATTTGGCCATTTGACTTACTTGTGCCGCAAATACGGAATCGCTTGCAAATATGACAAAAAATTGCATCGTGTATATCAAATACAAAATAAGTTATAATGACCCCATACACAAAACATTTCCACATTTAAAAGTATTCAAGAACTAATGAGAGATACAGTGATGACCATTGACCATATGACCTCAAAGTATTCAAGAACTAATGATATATATATATAGTAATGACCTATGACCCTATGACCTCAAAGTATTCAAGGACTTAAATGAGATATAGTGATGACCTATGACCCTATGACATCAAGTTTTACCTCATCTGTAGTTATTAAGGCATCTTCATCTAAACTAAACACAGCCTCTGTCTCTATATCAGTAAAAGGTTGAAATCTAGCACTAATAGACTGAAAAATAAAATACAGCGTAAGATTACTTCACACATATTTTATTTTCTTGTTCATAATAAATTATATACTCTGAATGACATCGAAATGTCCAGATGAAGGGTTTATCAGTAGAATTAAATAGAATTGCTCATCTGCATTTCACACTCCATTTTATGATAGGAGCTATGCTCATTGTTGAAGACCATACTGAGACTGTGAAATGTAGAACAGCAATGAAAGCACTGTTCCTTTACTTTCATTTGTGTCTAAGTGATCAGCAATGAAAGCACTGTTCCTTTACTTTAATTTGTGTCTAAGTAAACAGCAATGAAAGCACTGTTCCTTTACTTTAATTTGTGTCTAAGTGAACAGCAATGAAAGCACTGTTCCTTTACTTTAATTTGTGTCTAAGTGATCAGAATGAAAGCACTGTTCCTTTACTTTCATTTGTGTCTAAGTGAACAGCAATGAAAGCACTGTTCCTTTACTTTCATTTGTGTCTAAGTGATCAGCAATGAAAGCATTGTTCCTTTACTTTAATATGTGTCTAAGTGAACAGCAATGAAAGCACTATTCCTTTACTTTAATTTGTGTCTAAGTGAACAGCAATGCAAACACTGTTCCCTCACTTTAATTTGTGTCTAAGAGAACAGAATGAAAGCATTGTTCCTTTACTTTAATTTGTGTCTAAGTGAACAGCAATGAGAGCACTGTTTATTTACTTTAATTTGTGTCTAAGTGAACAGCAATGAAAGCACTGTTCCGTTACTTTCATTTGTGTCTAAGTGAACAGCAATGAAAGAACTGTTCCTTTACTTTCATTTGTGTCTAAGTGAACATCAATGAAAGCACTGTTCCTTTACTTTCATTTGTGTCTAAGTGAACAGCAATGAAAGCACTGTTCCGTTACTTTCATTTGTGTCTAAGTGAACAGCAATGAAAGAACTGTTCCTTTACTTTCATTTGTGTCTAAGTGAACATCAATGAAAGCACTGTTCCTTTACTTTCATTTGTGTCTAAGTGAACAGCAATGAAAGCACTGTTCCTTCACTTTAATTTGTGTCTAAGAGGATAGCAATGAAAGCACTGTTTCTTTACTTTAATTTGTGTCTAAGTGAACAGCAATGAAAGCACTGTTCCTTTACTTTAATTTGTGTCTAAGTGAACAGCTATGAAAGCACTGTTCCTTTACTTTCATTTGTGTCTAAGTGAATAGCAATGAAAGCACTGTTCCTTTACTTTCATTTGTGTCTAAATGAACAGCAATGAAAGCAGTTCCTTTACTTAATTTGTGTCTAAATGAACAGCAATGAAAGCAGTTCCTTTACTTAATTTGTGTCTAAGTGCTTTTTTGGCCCAAACCGCTCCTCTTAGTGAATGATTTAAAAAAAATATCAAAATCAGTTTAATTTACATATTTCCTGATAAATGACAAAAATCCACAAAACTATAAATATCACAGAAAAATCTTGAAAACTTTTACCAAAAAAATAAACAAACGCCAAGACGCACCTTAATATTTCTAGTTTTGACTAATACAGGAACACCTAGATTCCCCGGCCATCTTTGTGCAGGAGGTGGAGCAATATCACAGTGCCATACAACAATCATCTGGAAAAAAAACAACAGATAAAACATCTTATAAACCTAGAAATCAAGTTCATTTATAAGTTTACAACATATAAAACATCTTATAGACCTAGAAATCAATTTCATTTGCAAGCTTACAACAGATAAAACATCTTAGGGACCTAGAAATCAACTTCATTAAAAAGCTTACAACATATAAAGCATCTTACAGACATCGAAATCAACTTCATGTATAAGCTTACAACAGATAAAACATCTCACAGACCTCCTGAATAAACTTCATTTAGAAGCTTACAAAAAATATTACTGTCCACCTGTCTAAGCATTAAGTCTGATTACGGTTTCTCTAGAAACATCATCAACAAGCCATTAGCTAATTAAGTGTCTGTGTAGGAACATTTTATAAAAATATTATAAAAGCTTAAAAGCCAGGTGGACATTAAGCACTTTTCAAAATCTGTCATGACATTTTGAAAGTAATTTATTGCTATAGCAGTCCTCCTCCTCTTATCATGCCACATACGGTATGACTGATATACCCTGTAATTGACATGATTTAAATACTCATAATCTTCTTCTTAATTCTGGGGCCCGGGTGGCTCAATGAGTTAGATAATTGGATTATCCAACAACTCATACAAGCCTATCACCAATACGACATGGGTTCTCGACCTGCTTTGTAAATGATAAAAAGGTGCACACGACTCGCAGACGCAAGTGATAAAGTTTACCAGGGTTGTGTTCAATATTGTAGCAGCTAGCATAGCTGCTAGGTAAAAGAGCAATAACATTATTGAACGATTAGCTACGCAGCAGTGCTAGCAAATATGGCGCCAATCATATGGAATATATTTCTTGGAACATTTTAGCTAATCGTATTTGTCTAGCAATGCAGCCAGTGAAGATATTCATTGCTTTCAAACTTTAGTCAAAGAAATAATGCAGAACATGACCAAAAATTCACAAGAACAATAAATTATCTCCTTAAATGTTCTCACTGGGTTGTCTTCCCGCGTCTATTTCGCCACTGTGTGTAAAATGGACCCGATTCTGTATCTCATTTCCGGATGACATTATGCATTCGACTAATTATTGTGTTTTAACAGTCTTTTTACGGTTTTAGCTTTAGCCGCCATCTTGGATTCAAAAGCTAGCATAATTTGTTTATGCTAGCGAGAGCTATGTAGCGGCTAAACTAGCTTTCTGTTCAGTAGGATTTTTCTACGTAGCTCAACCTAGCAGCTACGATGTTGAACGCACCCCAGTTGCTTGCCCATGGTCGGTGGTTCTCTCCGGGTACTCCGGCTTCTTCAACCACTAAAACTGGTCGTCATGATATAGCAGAAATATTGCTGAAAGTGGCACTAAAATCAATAAATGAATGAATGAATCAATCTTCTTAATTCTGTTCTCCTATTGTATACATTTAAACAACAGAAGGAGCCGTTGTGATCGTTTGGTAGTATCTATCACCACTAAAATTGTGAGTTCGAATGCTGCTCATGGCAAGGTGTATTTGACATAAGATTATGTGATAAAGTTTGTCAGTGACTAGCAGCAGGTTGGGTGTTTTTCTCCTCAGAGTACTCAGATTTCCTCCACCAATAAAACTGACCGCCACGATACAACTGATATATTGCTGAACGTGGCATTTAAACCCCATAATCCCTAACCCCTTATTAATATTGTATACATCTAAACAACAGAGAATAGACAATGGTTGTTGTCACATGACTATACCTTATTTACATATGAAGATTTAGCTACAGTTCTAATGAGACGGAACAATGGAGCAGAAGACAACATGACGGGTGACGTTGCATAGATGATTGCGGTAAACTGGTCACCTGGACTGGTCCCGTTCTGACCATAATAAAATGGGTACTGAGACATTGAAGTGGAATATTCTTGTAGAATAGACAGGGAACCAGGAAAATTGTTCCACACCGCTAGAGATCTCGCTAAATGTCTGTTTACTCTGTCTTTTACTATCTAAAAATAGAACGAAAAAAATCTACTAAAAAATAGTTTTATTTTAAATTAAAAATACATGTAGGTACATAAATGATAAAAGGATACATAATGATTTTGTATTTGAAATATTGGCTTCCATTAGCCAAAATGTAGGATTCATGTATACAAAGTAACATTTTCAAATGTATTACTTCCTCTGTTATATGTCCCTTCCCATCAAAGCCACCTCTCTTACTACAAAATTATCCTCCTCAACAGAGGTCACCCCTCTAATAATGCCACCACTCTTATCAGGTCACCCCTCTAATAATGCCACCACTCTTATCAAGTCACCCCTCTAATAATGCCACCACTCTCATCAGGTCACCCCTCTAATAATGTCACCATTCTTATCAAGTCACCCCTCTAATAATGCCACCACTCTTATCAAGTTACCCCTCTAATAATGCCACCACTCTTATCAGGTCAACCCTCTAATAATGCCACCACTCTTATCAGGTCACCCCTCTAATAATGCCACCACTCTTATCAAGTTACCCCTCTAATAATGCCACCACTCTTATCAGGTCAACCCTCTAATAATGCCACCACTCTTATCAAGTCACCCCTCTAATAATGCCACCACTCTTATCAGGTCAACCCTTTAATAATGCCACCACTCTTATCAGGTCACCCCTCTAATAATGCCACCACTCTTATCAGGTTACCCTCTAATAATGCCACCACTCTTATCAGGTCAACCCTCTAATAATGCCACCACTCTTATCAGGTCACCCCTCTAATAATGCCACCACTCTTATCAAGTTACCCCTCTAATAATGCCACCACTCTTATCAAGTCACCCCTCTAATAATGCCACCACTCTTATCAGGTCACCCCTCTAATAATGTCACCACTCTTATCAAGTCACCCCTCTAATAATGTCACCACTCTTATCAGGTCACCCCTCTAATAATGCCACCACTCTTATCAAGTCACCCCTCTAATAATGTCACCACTCTTATCAGGTCAACCCTCTAATAATGTCACCACTCTTATCAAGTCACCCCTCTAATAATGTCACCACTCTTATCAGGTCACCCCTCTAATAATGCCACTACTCTTATCAGGTCACCCCTCTAATAATGCCACCACTCTTATCAGGTTACCCTCTAATAATGCCACCACTCTTATCAGGTCACCCCTCTAATAATGTCACCACTCTTATCAAGTCACACCTCTAATAATGCCACCACTCTTATCAAGTCACCCCTCTAATAATGTCATCACTCTTATCAGGTCACCCCTCTAATAATGCCACCACTCTTATCAGGTCACCCCTCTAATAATGTCACCACTCTTATCAGGTCACCCCTCTAATAATGCCACCACTCTTATGAGGTTACCCCTCTAATAATGCCGCCACTCTTATCAAGTCACCCCTCTAATAATGCCAACACTCTTATCAGGTTACCCTCTAATAATACCACCACTCTTATCAAGTCACCCCTCTAATAATGCCATCACTCTTATCAGGTTACCCTCTAATAATGCCACCACTCTTTATCAGGTCACTCCTCTAATAATGCCACCACTCTTATCAGGTCACCCCTCTAATAATGCCACTCCTCTAATAATTAAGTAGTCACCTCCATTATGTAGTCACCTCTATTATGTAGTCACCTTTATTAAGCAGTCACCTTTATTAAGTAGTCACCTATATTAAGTAGTCACATCTATTAAACAGTCGCCTTTATTAAGTAGTCACCTCTATTAAGTAGTCACCTCTATTAAGTAGTCATCTCTATTAAGTAGTCACCTCTATTAAGCAGTCACCTTTATTAAGTAGTCACCTCTATTAAGTAGTCATCTCTATTAAGCAGTCACCTTTATTAAGTAGTCACCTCTATTAAGTAGTCACCTCTATTAAATAGTCACCTCTATTAAGTAGTCACCTCTATTAAGCAGTCACCTCTATTAAGTAGTCACCTATATTAAGTAGTCACATCTATTAAACAGTCGCCTTTATTAAGTAGTCACCTCTATTAAGTAGTCATCTCTATTAAGCAGTCACCTTTATTAAGTAGTCACCTCTATTAAGCAGTCACCTTTATTAAGTAGTCACCTCTATTAAGTAGTCACCTCTATTAAGTAGTCACATCTATCAAACAGTCGCCTTTATTAAGCAGTCACCTCTATTAAGTAGTAACCTCTATTAAGTAGTCACCTCTATTAAGCAGTCACCTGCATTAAAAGGTCACATTTTTCTTGTCCTCTCATAAAAAATTTCATATGAATTGAACCTGTTTTAAGAGGTCACCTGTCTTAAAAGACCACAAATGTTTGTCCCAGTGGTGACCTCTTAATACAGGTTTGACTGTATATGATTAACAATTATGAAGCTAAATTTAAAATTTCAGTAATTTCACTCTAAATATAGAAGTGGTCGGTATTGAAGAAAGTTCTATATTTAGTAACAGTAGCCATCTAGTTTAAAAGAGCACATGAATTGAACCTCTTTTAAGAGGTCACCTGTCATAAAAGACCACTTCTTCTTTGTCCAAAATGTGACTTCTTAATACAGGTTTGACTGTAACCTGGTACATTAAAAACACATATTATCTCTTAATTAATTATTTTAATAATTCTTATCTTTAGTTTGGTAGAACATAATTAATATTTTACTGATAAACGTTATTTGTTTGTCTGCGTCAGAGTTACATCTGTGTAATTATATCAGACAAACTGATTCACCTTAGATAACAAGGAGATATGATTTACCTCCCTTTAATCTGTATAAAAAATGAAATATGGCATGGATACAAAACAAAAACAAACAAAAAAATCACCTCACTAGTAATGTATGTATCAAATGATCAAGGTCGTTGTAATAAATAAAGGGCAGTAATTCTACACTGACAGCAGTCAAAATTTAAAAATTAGAGATCTCTTGCAGATTATGAGAGCTTAAACAGTGATGGTCAACAATTTCACCAATATCAACAAATTGAACAATCACTTTTCACCTCAAATTATTTAACACAGAGAAAGACCACAAACATGTGACATAGGAAATCAAGGTCATGGCTTGGAAAAGGCACACCAACGTGGCAAGGTTAAAGATAATGATGTATGCTTTGTTCTTCATCAAGTTGGATTTGTATAGTGCTAGCTCATACAAACAGCAGTGTACGAGTAGACATGTCTCTTCAACCAGTCTTTGTTTTTACTCCTAAATACTGTGTGGTTAGCAGAGAAATAGCAAATGTCAATTGTATACTCTTTGTCTTCATCGGACAGAGGCTAAAACCCATAATCTACTACACTCAGAGGAGCATGATAACTAATACATAATCTACTACACTCAGACGAGCATGATAACTAATACATAATCTACTACACTCAGACGAGCATGATAACTAATACATAATCTACTACACTCAGACGAGCATGAAAACTAATACATAATCTACTACACTCAGACCAGCATGATAACTAATACATAATCTACTACACTCAGACGAGCATGATAACTAATACATAATCTACTACACTCAGACGAGCATGATAACTAATACATAATCTACTACACTCAGACGAGCATGATAACTAATACATAATCTACTACACTCAGACGAGCATGATAACTAATACATAATCTACTACACTCAGACGAGCATGATAACTAATACATAATCTACTACACTCAGACCAGCATGATAACTAATACATAATCTACTACACTCAGACGAGCATGATAACTAATACATAATCTACTACACTCAGACGAGCATGATAACTAATACACCATAATCTACTACACTCAGACGAGCATGATAACTAATACATAATCTACTACACTCAGACAAGCATGATAACTAATACATAATCTACTACACTCAGACGAGCATGATAACTAATACATAATCTACTACACTCAGACAAGCATGATAACTAATACAACATAATCTACTACACTCAGACGAGCATGATAACTAATACATAATCTACTACTCACAGGAGCATGATAAGTAATATATAATCTACTACACTTAGACAAGCATGATAACTAATACATAATCTACTACACTCAGACGAGGATGATAACTAATACATAATCTACTACACTCAGACGAGCATGATAACTAATACACCATAATCTACTACACTCAGACGAGCATGATAACTAATATATAATCTACTACACTCAGACGAGCATGATAACTAATACACCATAATCTACTACACTCAGACGAGCATGATAACTAATACATAATCTACTACACTCAGACGAGCATGATAACTAATACATAATCTACTACACTCAGACGAGCATGATAACTAATACACCATAATCTACTACACTCAGACGAGCATGATAACTAATATATAATCTACTACACTCAGAGGAGCATAATAACTAATACATAATCTACTACACTTAGACGAGCATGATAACTAATACACCCTAATCTACTACACTCAGACGACCATGATAAGTAATACATAATCTACTACACTCAGACGAGCATGATAACTAATACATAATCTACTACACTCAGACGAGCATGATAACTAATACATCATCTACTACACTCAGACGAGCATGATAACTAATACATAATCTACTACACTCAGAGGAGCATGATAACTAATACACCATAATCTACTACACTCAGACGAAGATGATAACTAATACATAATCTACTACACTCAGAGGAGCATAATAACTAATCTACTACACTCAGACGAGCATGATAACTAATACATAATCTACTACACTCAGACGAGCATGATAACTAATATATAATCTACTACACTCAGACGAGCATGATAACTAATACATAATCTACTACACTCAGACGAGTATGATAACTAATACACCATAATCTACTACACTCAGACGAAGATGATAACTAATACATAATCTACTACACTCAGAGGAGCATAATAACTAATCTACTACACTCAGACGACCATGATAACAAATACATAATCTACTACACTCAGACGAACATGATAACTAATACACCATAATCTACTACGCTCAGACGAGCATGATAACTAATATATAATCTACTACACTCAACCGAGCATGATAACTAATACATAATCTACTACACTCAGACGAGCATGATAACTAATCTACTACACTCAGACGAGGATGATAACTAATACATAATCTACTACACTCAGACGAGCATGATAACTAATCTACTACACTCAGACGAGCATGATAACTAATCTACTACACTCAGACGAGCATGATAACTGATACATAATCTACTACACTCAGACGAGCATGATAACTAATACATAATCTACTACACTCAGACGAGCATGATAACTAATACATAATCTACTACACTCAGACGAGCATGATAACTAATACATAATCTACTACACTCAGACGAGCATGATAACTAATACATAATCTACTACACTTAGACGAGCATGATAACTAATACATAATCTACTACACTCAGACGAGCATGATAAGTAATACACCATAATCTACTACACTTAGACGAGCATGATAACTAATACATAATCTACTACACTCAGACGAGCATGATAACTAATACATACTCTACTACACTCAGACGAGCATGATAACTAATACATAATCTACTACACTTAGACGAGCATGATAACTAATACATCATCTACTACACTCAGACGAGCATACTAACTAATCTACTACACTCAGACGAGCATGATAACTAATACATAATCTACTACACTCAGATGAGCATGATAACTAATACATAATCTACTACACTCAGACGAGCATGATAAATAATACACCATAATCTACTACACTCAGAGTAGCATGATAACTAATACATAATCTACTACACTCATACGAGCATGATAACTAATACATAATCTACTACACTCAGACGAGCATGATAACTAATACATAATCTACTACACTCAGACAAGCATGATAACTAATACACCATAATCTACTACACTCATACGAGCATGATAACTAATACATAATCTACTACACTCAGACGAGCATGATAACTAATACATAATCTACTACACTTAGACGAGCATGATAACTAATACATAATCTACTACACTTAGACGAGCATGATAACTAATACATAATCTACTACACTCAGACGAGCATGATAAGTAATACACCATAATCTACTACACTTAGACGAGCATGATAACTAATACATAATCTACTACACTCAGACGAGCATGATAACTAATACATACTCTACTACACTCAGACGAGCATGATAACTAATACATAATCTACTACACTTAGACGAGCATGATAACTAATACATCATCTACTACACTCAGACGAGCATACTAACTAATCTACTACACTCAGACGAGCATGATAACTAATACATAATCTACTACACTCAGATGAGCATGATAACTAATACATAATCTACTACACTCAGACGAGCATGATAAATAATACACCATAATCTACTACACTCAGAGTAGCATGATAACTAATACATAATCTACTACACTCATACGAGCATGATAACTAATACATAATCTACTACACTCAGACGAGCATGATAACTAATACATAATCTACTACACTCAGACAAGCATGATAACTAATACACCATAATCTACTACACTCATACGAGCATGATAACTAATACATAATCTACTACACTCAGACGAGCATGATAACTAATACATAATCTACTCACACTTAGACGAGCATGATAACTAATACATCATCTACTACACTCAGACGAGCATGATAAGTAATACACCATAATCTACTACACTTAGACGAGCATGATAACTAATACATAATCTACTACACTCAGACGAGCATGATAACTAATACATAATCTACTACACTCAGACGAGCATGATAACTAATACATAATCTACTACACTTAGACGAGCATGATAACTAATACATCATCTACTACACTCAGATGAGCATACTAACTAATCTAGTACACTCAGACGAGCATGATAATTAATACATAATCTACTACACTCAGACGAGCATGATAACTAATACACAATAATCTACTACACTCAGAGTAGCATGATAACTAATACATAATCTACTACACTCATACGAGCATGATAACTAATACATAATCTACTACACTCAGACGAGCATGATAACTAATACATAATCTACTACACTCAGACAAGCATGATAACTAATACACCATAATCTACTACACTCATACGAGCATGATAACTAATACATAATCTACTACACTCAGACGAGCATGATAACTAATACATAATCTACTACACTCAGACGAGCATGATAACTAATATATAATCTACTACACTCAGAGGAGCATAATAACTAATACATAATCTACTACACTTAGACGAGCATGATAACTAATACATAATCTACTACACTCAGACGAGCATGATAACTAATATATAATCTACTACACTTAGACGAGCATGATAACTAATACACCATAATCTACTACACTTAGACGAGCATGATAACTAATACACCATAATCTACTACACTCAGACAAGCATGATAACTAATACACCATAATCTACTACACTCACACGAGCATGATAACTAATAATCTACTACACTCAGACGAGCATGATAAGTAATACATAATCTACTACACTTAGACGAGCATGATAACTAATACACCATAATCTACTACACTCAGACGAGCATGATAACTAATACATAATCTACTACACTCAGACGAGCATGATAACTAATACATAATCTACTACACTTAGAAGAGCATGATAACTAATACACCCTAATCTACTACACTTAGACGAGCATGATAACTAATACATAACCTACTACACTCAGACGAGCATGATAACTAATACATAATCTACTACACTCAGACGAGCATGATAACTAATACACCCTAATCTACTACACTCAGACGAGCATGATAACTAATACACCCTAATCTACTACACTTAGACGAGCATGATAACTAATACATAACCTACTACACTCAGACGAGCATGATAACTAATACATAATCTACTACACTCAGACGAGCATGATAACTAATACATCATCTACTACACTCAGACGAGCATGATAAGTAATACACCATAATCTACTACACTTAGACGAGCATGATAACTAATACATAATCTACTACACTCAGACGAGCATGATAACTAATACATAATCTACTACACTCAGACGAGCATGATAACTAATACATAATCTACTACACTCAGACGAGCATGATAACTAATACATAATCTACTACACTCAGACAAGCATGATAACTAATACATAATCTACTACACTCAGACGAGCATGATAACTAATACACCATAATCTACTACACTCAGACGAGCATGATAACTAATACATAATCTACTACACTCAGACGAGCATGATAACTAATACATAATCTACTACACTCAGACGAGCATGATAACTAATGCATAATCTACTACACTCAGACGAGCATGATAACTAATACATAATCTACTACACTCAGACAAGCATGATAACTAATACATAATCTACTACAATTAGACGAGCATGATAACTAATACAACATAATCTACTACACTCAGACGAGCATGATAACTAATACACCATAATCTACTACACTCAGACAAGCACGATAACTAATACATAATCTACTACACTCAGACGAGCATGATAACTAATACATAATCTACTACACTCAGACGAGCATGATAACTAATACATAATCTACTACAATTAGACGAGCATGATAACTAATACACCATAATCTACTACACTCAGACGAGCATGATAACTAATACATAATCTACTACACTCAGACGAGCATGATAACTAATACATAATCTACTACACTCAGACGAGCATGAAAACTAATACATAATCTACTACACTCAGACGAGCATGATAACTAATACACCATAATCTACTACACTCAGACGAGCATGATAACTAATACATAATCTACTACACTCAGACGAACATGATAACTAATACACCATAATCTACTACACTCAGACGAGCATGATATCTAATACATAATCTACTACACTCAGACGAGCATGATAACTAATACATAATCTACTACACTCAGACGAGCATGAAAACTAATACATAATCTACTACACTCAGACGAGCATGATAACTAATACACCATAAT
This sequence comes from Bathymodiolus septemdierum, assembly GCA_963383655.1. Lineage (NCBI taxonomy): Eukaryota > Metazoa > Mollusca > Bivalvia > Mytilida > Modiolidae > Bathymodiolus > Bathymodiolus septemdierum. Next base: position 4,522,081 of record OY726525.1, on the reverse strand, counting down.
CTACTACACTCAGACGAGCATGATAACTAATACATAATCTACTACACTCAGACGAACATGATAACTAATACACCATAATCTACTACACTCAGACGAGCATGATAACTAATACATAATCTACTACACTCAGACGAGCATGATAACTAATACATAATCTACTACACTCAGACGAGCATGATAACTAATACATAATCTACTACACTCAGACGAGCATGATAACTAATACATAATCTACTACACTCAGACGAGCATGATAACTAATACACCATCGATGTGATCATTCTAAATTGAAATTCTGATTTGTATTATATATACATTGCATTCATATAAAATCTACACCTTTAGGAAACTGTCAAATCAGAAGTCTATCACCTTTGTGTTATATAAAATTAAGATTAGCACCTGTGTGTTTTATTATATAAAAAGTAATTATAACGTGGATGTCAATATTTTATTTATATCAGGAGGACAATAATAGTATGTAATAGACAAGATTCTGTCTACCACCTTTTACATCAAAATAAAAATCTATTTAGATCATTAAAACAAAGTGCACTTAAATTTTCTCATATTATATAATACGGTATTATACTGTCATGAAAAAAACAAAGCTGTAGCGCTTTATATCATAAAGGAAGAATAAAACAATATTAGTTCTGTCATAAAATGTCGTCTAAAGCAGTTTGATCACATTTTAATAAAAATGTATATGCATATCATTTTTCACTTTATCAAATCTCTCTATATTATTCATAGAATATCGTTAAAACAAGGGTTCCGCTCGTGCCCCGTCCCCATCTAGACAAAATCCCATGAAATAGATGAATTTGAGGAACATCGCTGAGATATCGGAAATTTAAAATTCTCATTAAATATATAAAGAATAAAATTAAATAGAAGGACGAAGTTTTCTTAACTTGTAAAATACAACATTTCATACAGAGTAACGCTGTGAAACATAACGATCTGCTGGAAGTCACTGACAACATTTCATACAGAGTAACGCTGTGAAACATAACGATCTGCTGGAAGTCACTGACAACATTTCATACAGAGTAACGCTGTGAAACATAACGATCTGCTGGAAGTCACTGACAACATTTCATACAGAGTAATGCTGTGAAACATAACGATCTGCTGGAAGTCACTGACAACATTTCACACAGAGTAACGCTGTGAAACATAACGATCTGCTGGAAGTCACTGACAACATTTCATACAGAGTAACGCTGTGAAACATAACGATCTGCTGGAAGTCACTGACAACATTTCATACAGAGTAACGCTGTGAAACATAACGATCTGCTGAAAGTCACTGACAACATTTCATACAGAGTAACGCTGTGAAACATAACGATCTGCTGGAAGTCACTGACAACATTTCATACAGAGTAACGCTGTGAAACATAACGATCTGCTGGAAGTCACTGACAACAGTTCATACAGAGTAACGGTGTGAAACATAACGATCTGCTGGAAGTCACTGACAACATTTCATACAGAGTAACGCTGTGAAACATAACGATCTGCTGGAAGTCACTGACAACATTTCATACAGAGTAACGCTGTGAAACATAACGATCTGCTGGAAGTCACTGACAACATTTCATACAGAGTAACGCTGTGAAACATAACGATCTGCTGGAAGTCACTGACAACATTTCATACAGAGTAACGCTGTGAAACATAACGATCTGCTGGAAGTCACTGACAACATTTCATACAGAGTAACAATGTGAAACATAGCGATCTGCTGGAAGTCACTGACAACATTTCATACAGAGTAACGCTGTGAAACATAACGATCTGCTGGAAGTCACTGACAACATTTCATACAGAGTAACGCTGTGAAACATAACGATCTGCTGGAAGTCACTGACAACATTTCATACAGAGTAATGCTGTGAAACATAACGATCTGCTGGAAGTCACTGACAACATTTCACACAGAGTAACGCTGTGAAACATAACGATCTGCTGGAAGTCACTGACAACATTTCATACAGAGTAACGCTGTGAAACATAACGATCTGCTGGAAGTCACTGACAACATTTCATACAGAGTAACGCTGTGAAACATAACGATCTGCTGAAAGTCACTGACAACATTTCATACAGAGTAACGCTGTGAAACATAACGATCTGCTGGAAGTCACTGACAACATTTCATACAGAGTAACGCTGTGAAACATAACGATCTGCTGGAAGTCACTGACAACAGTTCATACAGAGTAACGCTGTGAAACATAACGATCTGCTGGAAGTCACTGACAACATTTCATACAGAGTAACGCTGTGAAACATAACGATCTGCTGGAAGTCACTGACAACATTTCATACAGAGTAACGCTGTGAAACATAACGATCTGCTGGAAGTCACTGACAACATTTCATACAGAGTAACGCTGTGAAACATAACGATCTGCTGGAAGTCACTGACAACATTTCATACAGAGTAACAATGTGAAACATAGCGATCTGCTGGAAGTCACTGACAACATTTCATACAGAGTAACGCTGTGAAACATAACGATCTGCTGGAAGTCACTGACAACATTTCATACAGAGTAACGCTGTGAAACATAACGATCTGCTGGAAGTCACTGACAACATTTCATACAGAGTAACGCTGTGAAACATAACGATCTGCTGGAAGTCACTGACAACATTTCATACAGAGTAACGCTGTGAAACATAACGATCTGCTGGAAGTCACTGACAACATGTCATACAGAGTAACACTGTGAAACATAACGATCTGCTGGAAGTCACTGACAACATTTCATACACAGTAACGCTGTGAAACATAACGATCTGCTGGAAGTCACTGACAACAGTTCATACAGAGTAACGCTGTGAAACATAACGATCTGCTGGAAGTCACTGACAACATTTCATACAGAGTAACGCTGTGAAACATAACGATCTGCTGGAAGTCACTGACAACATTTCATACAGAGTAACGCTGTGAAACATAACGATCTGCTGGAAGTCACTGACAACATTTCATACAGAGTAACGCTGTGAAACATAACGATCTGCTGGAAGTCACTGACAACATTTCATACAGAGTAACAATGTGAAACATAGCGATCTGCTGGAAGTCACTGACAACATTTCATACAGAGTAACGCTGTGAAACATAACGATCTGCTGGAAGTCACTGACAACATTTCATACAGAGTAACGCTGTGAAACATAACGATCTGCTGGAAGTCACTGACAACATTTCATACAGAGTAACGCTGTGAAACATAACGATCTGCTGGAAGTCACTGACAACATTTCATACAGAGTAACGCTGTGAAACATAACGATCTGCTGGAAGTCACTGACAACATGTCATACAGAGTAACACTGTGAAACATAACGATCTGCTGGAAGTCACTGACAACATTTCATACACAGTAACGCTGTGAAACATAACGATCTGCTGGAAGTCACTGACAACATTTCATACAGTAACGCTGTGAAACATAACGATCTGCTGGAAGTCACTGACAACATTTCATACAGAGTAACGCTGTGAAACATAACGATCTGCTGGAAGTCACTGACAACATTTCATACAGAGTAACGCTGTGAAACATAACGATCTGCTGGAAGTCACTGACAACATTTCATACAGAGTAACGCTGTGAAACATAACGATCTGCTGGAAGTCACTGACAACATTTCATACAGAGTAACGCTGTGAAACATAACGATCTGCTGGAAGTCACTGACAACATTTTATACAGAGTAATGCTGTGAAACATAAAGATCTGCTGGAAGTCACTGACAACATTTCATACAGAGTAATGCTGTGAAACATAAAGATCTGCTGGAAGTCACTGACAACATTTCATACAGAGTAACGCTGTGAAAGATAGCGATCTGCTGGAAGTCACTGACAACATTTCATACAGAGTAATGCTGTGAAACATAACGATCTGCTGGAAGTCACTGACAACATTTCATACAGAGTAATGCTGTGAAACATAACGATCTGCTGGAAGTCACTGACAACATTTCATACAGAGTAACGCTGTGAAACATAACGATCTGCTGGAAGTCACTGACAACATTTCATACAGAGTAACGCTGTGAAACATAAAGATCTGCTGGAAGTCACTGACAACATTTCATACAGAGTAACGCTGTGAAACATAAAGATCTGCTGGAAGTCACTGACAACATTTCATACAGAGTAACGCTGTGAAACATAATGATCTGTTAGAAGTCACTGACAACCATTCATACAGAGTAACGCTGTGAAACATAAAGATCTGCTGGAAGTCACTGACAACATTTCATACAGAGTAACGCTGTGAAACATAAAGATCTGCTGGAAGTCACTGACAACATTTCATACAGAGTAACGCTGTGAAACATAAAGATCTGCTGGGGATCACTGACAACATTTCATACAGAGTAGCGCTGTGAAGCATAAAGATCTGCTGGAAGTCACTGACAACATTTCATACAGAGTAACGCTGTGAAGCATAAAGATCTGCAGGAAGTCACTGACAAAGTTTATCACATAGAGCTATATAGTAAAATCTGCTTAAACAGAATCCTGTATAAACTGAACTGTGAATAAAGTCCAAATGTTGGGGGTAAAATTCTTTAACCTGCATAAACTCAGAACAACTGTCCATTCATTTCATGCATAAATGCTGGTTCTAAGGAGGTTCGTTTTGTAAAGGCTTCACTGTAACACTCGGACACATTATCCTGATTCGGAGCCAACCATTCTTTGCTCTTTCTCCTTAATGCTGCGTGCTTAGCAGAGAAACAACAAATATAAATTTTATAGTCAAAATGCAGAAAGATCCATCAACTCGAACTTAAGTTATCTAATTGACGGAAATCGTTCTGTCTACAAACGGATGAAGACTAAAACGTCAACTTTTAAAAATATGTCACACAAAATATACCTATGTTAAATATGTCACACAAAATATACCCATGTTCTGGTATTTTAAGCCATAGAGAGTAAAGTCCTGCAATTACAACGTCATCACATTCAGTACAATCAAAGCAAAAATATGTATATAACTATGACATTAGTCTACCAACAAACAAAAATCATTCCATATTCTACAGAAATTTGATCACATAGCTATCTATAAACAGTGATTACCGGGTGTATTTATTAACGTTTGGCATTAAAAGCCCATTAAGGTATGAGGTAATTTGACCTTAGTAGGCAATATGACATAACGTTAATTAGTGGGTTTTAGGTTTTTTTTATTATTATTTAATGATAGCATTATTCACAATTTAATTTATATATACTGGTAACCTAGATCTTACTGGATACAAAAACAAGACCATAAAACCAAGGAAGACCTTAAACGAGTTTACTAAATACATCATAATAAGTCCTGGCTAACCAACTATTTTATTATAAGCTGTTGACTGTTTCACACTCATTTTATGGTGACTAAAGTCATATTAAACAACTAAAGTGGTCGTCGTGGTTACAATCGTATGGTAGTTGTGGTGACTAAAGTCATATTCAACAACTAAGGTGGTCGTCGTGGTTACAATCGTATTGTAGTTGTGGTGACTAAAGTCATATTCAACAACTAAAGTGGTCGTCGTGGTTACAATTGTATTGTAGTTGTGGTGACTAAAGTCATATTCAACAACTAAGGTGGTCGTCGTGGTTACAATCGTATGGTAGTTGTGGTGACTAAAGTCATATTCAACATCTAAGGTGGTCGTCGTGGTTACAATTGTATGGTAGTTGTGGTGACTAAAGTCATATTCAACAACTAAGGTGGTCGTCGTGGTTACAATCGTATGGTAGTTGTGGTGACTAAAGTCATATTCAACAACTAAGGTGGTCGTCGTGGTTACAATCGTATGGTAGTTGTGGTGACTAAAGTCATATTCAACATCTAAGGTGGTCGTCGTGGTTACAATTGTATGGTAGTTGTGGTGACTAAAGTCATATTCAACAACTAAGGTGGTCGTCGTGGTTACAATCGTATGGTAGTTGTGGTGACTAAAGTCATATTCAACATCTAAGGTGGTCGTCGTGGTTACAATTGTATGGTAGTTGTGGTGACTAAAGTCATATTCAACAACTAAGGTGGTCGTCGTGGTTACAATTGTATGGTAGTTGTGGTGACTAAAGTCATATTCAACATCTAAGGTGGTCGTCGTGGTTACAATTGTATGGTAGTTGTGGTGACTAAAGTCATATTCAACAACTAAGGTGGTCGTCGTGGTTACAATCGTATGGTAGTTGTGGTGACTAAAGTCATATTCAACAACTAAAGTGGTCGTCGTGGTTACAATCGTATGGTAGTTGTGGTGACTAAAGTCATATTCAACAACTAAGGTGGTCGTCGTGGTTACAATTGTATGGTAGTTGTGGTGACTAAAGTCATATTCAACATCTAAGGTGGTCGTCGTGGTTACAATTGTATGGTAGTTGTGGTGACTAAAGTCATATTCAACAACTAAGGTGGTCGTCGTGGTTACAATCGTATGGTAGTTGTGGTGACAAAAGTCATATTCAACAACTAAAGTGGTCGTCGTGGTTACAATCGTATGGTAGTTGTGGTGACTAAAGTCATATTAAGCAACTAAGGTGGTCGTCATGGTTACAATCGTATTGTAGTTGTGGTGACTAAAGTCATATTCAACAACTAAAGTGGTCGTCGTGGTTACAATTGTATTGTAGTTGTGGTCACTAAAGCCATATTCAACATCTAAGGTGGTCGTCATGGTTACAATCGTATGGTAGTTGTGGTGACAAAAGTCATATTCAACAACTAAAGTGGTCGTCGTGGTTACAATCGTATGGTAGTTGTGGTGACTAAAGTCATATTAAGCAACTAAGGTGGTCGTCATGGTTACAATCGTATTGTAGTTGGATTTACAACTATCGGAGCAAGCAGTGTTTATCACCACTAACGTTGTGAGTTCGAACCCCGCTCAGGCAATATGTACTCGATACAACATTGAGATAAAGGTGGTCAGTGACTTACGGCAGGTTGTGGTTTTATTCGGGTACATACTTGAACCGCAACTATTGAGACCCTTTATTTCTTTAATAAGCCACATCTTTATAGATCTATACACTGTATGTGTTAACAGATCCATCTGTCAATCAAGACATGTAAAACTTCAATAGTTGACTCCCTAATACTGAATGATTAAAATATTTGCTGATACCAAAACAATTAGGACAATTGTATGTATTTATGTGTTTATGTGTCCAGAACAGTTATCAGGCCAGTCTAACCATACATCCCCCTTCTTAAATGGCCAGTCCAACCATAGATCACCCCTCCTAATAGGACAGTCCAACCAAAGGCCATCCTTTTCTTATCAGGGTAGATTTCAGATGTACTGAGATAATAGAATATTATTAAAATGTCCCTCTTATCTGGCCACATTTATATTACAGAAGGGGGAGACCTTATGACTGTAGAGACAAAACTAGATATGTCGGAACAACAAGAATGTCCCCACCGTGAAAATAAAGGAGGCTCGCAAAAGTTTCACCCTTTTTTAATTCCCTCGGTAATAGGCTAAGAATAACAAATGAATTTCAAAGTTGATATGTAACTTATCATTATGCACCCACATACCAAATATCAAGTCAATATCTCAAAGCATAGCGAAAAAAGTGGTCGCATCTGTTTTATTTCGGAATTACGGACATGGGTAACACAATTTATCCTGCAATCAGTACATTTGCTGTACAAATATGCTATACAAATAAATTTTTGCTTTATTCGTACTAGACGAATAAACTTTTCAGCCCGCAAATAAACTTTCCTGGTACCCTGTAGCTATGTACAGCGGAGGGCGCAGACAATTATGAAACTGGTACCAATGTAACGCGGACCACGAAGAAGACACCCTTGACAACATTTATGAAAGGCGAGGAATGACGCTTGTTTCTGTCCTTTTTGCTTAAATCTGACAAGTTTTCCGACTTTTTTGACATTGCAGGATAAACACAATATACGTACATTGTCGTTAAATATAAAATTCATTTGTACTCGCTGCGAAACAGGCCTGAAAAGCTCGCCAACGGCTCGCTATTCTGCCTGTTTCTAAAGCTCGTACAAATTAATTTTATATTTACCGACAATGTACGTATATTGTATATATGTCCCTGCTACTTAGTGGCGGAGACAACAAATGAATGAAAACGTGAAAGCAACACAAATATTTATCTTGTCGATCTTAAATTGGTTGTTGTTTTTCCTTCATTGTGGACAAATATCCATTATTGAATATAAAGTTAAAGCTTTATAAGCAAACATTGTGCTGAAAACCAGAAATTGTCACTTATTTCTGGTGAAACAATTATGCAGACTCCACTGAACCTGCATTTCAAACAGCATTGTTTTTTTTTGCTAGCAACCCTTGCTGTGAAAATAAGAAATTGTCACCATTACTGTCTAAACAATTACGCAGACTCTTCAGAACCCGTGTTTCAAACAATTTTTTTTTAATGCAAGGCTTGTGGTGAAAATAAGAAATTGTCACTGTATTTCTCTTGAAACAATTATGCAGACTCCACTGAACATGTATTGAAACATAATTTTTTTTTATGATATTTTATAATATTTATCAATTTTATCACTAAGATGGAAAAAAGGATAAATCTTCTCAATAAAAGGGGAAACAAAGATTCTAAGAAAACATAAAGACAACTAAATATCTCTGTTATTAAATATATCTTACTCAAAGTATCTATTTACATCCCAACGATCTGATTAGCAATAGAGCATAAACTACTATTCCTATGTTAAAACATTAACTATCATCTAACTAGAACACGCAAGGAGAAACAGACTTATCTAATATCAATGTCATAACTATAAAGATACCGTTTGTTATCTTACAAAAAATGTTACAGCAAAACCTGCTGTAGTGCCCATCTCTACTAAGCAATAACTTGTACTATGCAACCTTAATTCTATTTTTTCTTCACAGTGCATTTTATATTAATTAAACCTGTATATTAGCAACCACCTGTCCTATGAGACCATATTTCATTGTTCCCTTGAAAGGTCACACAAGAGAGGTTTGACTGTAGCTGTGATTACCAAGTGTAAGAATTTTCATATTTAATCAAAAAAATTAGTGGCTCAGTGGGCTCACCTTTCATTCTGCTTTGACGAAACTTAATACAGAACCTTCCATAGGTGCTTGCCACCAGATTTCGGTTCATTTGGCCATGTTTGTTAATGGATCGCAACGAAATGAGCAATCTTTATAGAGGACCTTCCATAGATGCTTCCTACCAAGTTTCAGTTCATTTGGCTGAGGGGTTTCAGAGGAGAAGATTAAAATGGGAAAAGTTAACGGACGACAGACGTTACCTTTGGTAAGGTGAGCTAAAAAGCAATTGTCTCAGCTAAGGATTTAAAATATCAGTGTAGTCATGTCCGTCTTATTGAATAAACATTTTGCAATGAAAAAATGGCATTAAAAGACGAGTGGCTTCTCTCAAGAGGGACAATTCATTTTACAATCTAAATGTATATAATATCTGGTCTGACAAGAGGGTGACCTTTGATGGGAGGAACCTTATAAAAAAGGTGGGGTAACGTACATTTTTGCCATTTATTGGAATTTGTGTGTATATAATAAAGAAAATTAATGTTTTTATTGGACTTTGAGAATTAGGATTTAACATATAAATTAATTTTGCAAAGTCATCTAAGTCAAGAAGATCATTATGACTTAATTGTATATTTTGAAGAAAAAAAGTTTTGTTTACAATGTTAGAAATAGTGAGTTTCATCCTCTACTTCATCACAATTAAAACATAGTCTAAGATTTCTGGGAATGTTATTGCATAATTTTCCTTTCTATTTGAAGAGCAAGGTCACTTATTCTGAATTTTGTCTAAAAGTTTGGGTGAAAAAAATAATGCACTCTATTTAAGTTCTTTTTCAAATAAATATATTTTACTATGCACATGTAGTTCATGGATTTTGTTTCAAAGAAGATCTTTGTACACATCTTTACATAATTGCTTTACTTGTGATGTAACAGGCGAGATACGGTTGATCTGGATTTATAAGAACGTTGGGTGGTGCATCCAGCACAAAAAATAACAGAAGCAAACACCCACTTTTAATTGGCCTAGATTTGTATTATCTGGCAAATATAAATCAAATGTTGTTTGTTTCACTTGAATAGATTTTGATATAAAACATAGCACATCTGTCAGCCATGTCAGCACACAAAGTCAAAAAACATGTGAAACCATTTTAATCAGAATTACTCCCCAGTTCTACAGAGCTCATGTTTGCCTGTTTATTTGTATATATGTCTTCTGACTTAAAATAAAGATTACACTTTACTTTCTAGATGAATTTGGACAGTAACAAATACTCCTAAATTATTGTCCTTAAGTGAGGTCATCCCTCTTTAATTGTAGAAGTGATGTACTGTATATATCTACAAACAGCTCTTCATTGTGAAAAAGAACTGTATGTCTTATACGTCTTATACATAAGTCTTGTTCCCGTTAAATCAAACATTCATACAGATCTCTTAATTCAACTTTATTTACAGAAAAGCTACGACTCTCCACGGCATGTACAATAATTACTGTCAAGAAATCTACTTTGTTGGTGAAGAACAATTAATGAAGAAATTCTTAAATCCATTAGTTTTCTGATAGAATAGCATGTAGATGGCTGTGTTGGCGAGATCAGATGTGTCACTTAACTTAGAATCGTTCCTGGTATGGTAATACAGTATAAGATTGGACGCAAGCCCATAAACATAACTAGTTTTGGTAGAAATTTAAGAATGATGACTCTGATCGAAGAAAAGTTTGAAGATACCAAAGAGGTAATCAGAAGCCATATATCTAAGAAAGACAGACAATACAATGGCTAAAAGTTTGAAGATACCACAGAGGTAATCAGAAGTAGTAAATAGAAGGCCACACGATACAATGGTCAAAAGTTTGAAGATACCAAAGGGAGATAATCAGAAGTAGTAAATAGAAGGACCGACAATACAATGGCCAAAAGCTTGGTTTATTATTTTCTGAGTGAGTTCTTGTTGTTTAATACCAAATGAGCATCATTACAGCTATATCATGACAAGAACAAGTTACATTACAGCTATATCATGACAAGAACAAGTTACATTACAGCTATATCATAACAAGAACAAGTTACATTACAGCTAGATCATGACAAGAACAAGTTACATTACAGCTAGATCATGACAAGAACAAGTTACATTACAGCTATATCATGACAAGAACAAGCTACATTATAGCTACATCATGACAAGAACAAGTTACATTACAGCTATATCATGACAAGAACAAGTTACATTACAGCTATATCATGACCAGAACAAGTTACATTACAGCTACATCATGACAAGAACAAGTTACATTACAGCTATATCATTACATGAACAAGTTACATTACAGCTATATCATGACAAGAACAAGTTAAATTACAGCTAGATCATGACAAGAACAAGTTACATTACAGCTATATCATGACAAGAACAAGTTACATTACAGCTATATCATGACAAGAACAAGTTACATTACAGTTATAGCATGACAAGAACAAGTTACATTACAGCTATATCATGACAAGAACAAGTTACATTACAGCTATATCATGACAAGAACAAGATACATTACAGCTATATCATGACAAGAACAAGTTACATTACAGCTATATCATGACCAGAACAAGCTACATTACAGCTATATCATGACCAGAACAAGATGCATTACAGCTATATCATGACAAGAACAAGTTACATTACAGCTATATCATAACAAGAACAAGATACATTACAGCTATATCATAACAAGAACAAGTTACATTACAGCTATATCATGACAAGAACAAGTTACATTACAGCTATATCATGACCAGAACAAGTTACATTACAGCTATATCATGACAAGAACAAGTTACATTACAGCTATATCATGACCAGAACAAGATACATTACAGCTATATCATGACCAGAACAAGATACATTACAGCTATATCATGACCAGAACAAGATACATTACAGCTATATCATAACAAGAACAAGATACATTACAGCTATATCATGACAAGAACAAGTTACATTACAGCTATATCATGACCAGAACAAGATACATTACAGCTATATCATAACAAGAACAAGTTACATTACAGCTATATCATGACAAGAACAAGATACATTACAGCTATACCATGACAAGAACAAGATACATTACAGCTATATCATAACAAGAACAAGATACATTACAGCTAGATCATGACAAGAACAAGTTACATTACAGCTATATCATGACAAGAACAAGTTACATTACAGCTATATCATAACAAGAACAAGTTACATTACAGCTATATCATGACAAGAACAAGTTACATTACAGCTATATCATGACAAGAACAAGTTACATTACAGCTATATCATAACAAGAACAAGTTACATTACAGCTATATCATGACAAGAACAAGTTACATTACAGCTATATCATGACCAGAATAAGTTACATTACAGCTATATCATGACCAGAACAAGATACATTACAGCTATATCATAACAAGAACAAGATACATTACAGCTATATCATGACAAGAACAAGATACATTACAGCTATATCATAACAAGAACAAGATACATTACAGCTAGATCATGACAAGAACAAGTTACATTACAGCTATATCATGACAAGAACAAGATACATTACAGCTATATCATGACAAGAACAAGATACATTACAGTTATAGCATGACAAGAACAAGTTACATTACAGCTATATCATGACAAGAACAAGATACATTACAGCTATATCATAACAAGAACAAGTTACATTACAGCTATATCATGACAAGAACAAGATACATTACAGCTAGATCATGACAAGAACAAGTTACATTACAGCTATATCATGACAAGAACAAGATACATTACAGCTATATCATAACAAGAACAAGTTACATTACAGCTATATCATGACAAGAACAAGTTACATTACAGCTATATCATAACAAGAACAAGATACATTACAGCTATATCATGACAAGAACAAGTTACATTACAGCTATATCATGACAAGAACAAGATACATTACAGCTATATCATGACCAGAACAAGATACATTACAGCTATATCATGACAAGGACAAGTTACATTACAGCTATATCATGACAAGAACAAGTTACATTACAGCTATATCATGACAAGAACAAGTTACATTACAGCTACATCATAACAAGAACAAGTTACATTACAGCTATATCATAACAAGAACAAGTTACATTACAGCTAGATCATAACAAGAACAAGTTACATTACAGCTATATCATGACAAGAACAAGTTACATTACAGCTATATCATAACAAGAACAAGTTACATTACAGCTATATCATGACAAGAACAAGTTACATTACAGCTAGATCATGACAAGAACAAGTTACATTACAGCTATATCATGACAAGAACAAGTTGGATTTGACGAGATGAAGACGATGTCCATTTTATGTTTGTTTGATGGTGTTTAACACCACTTTCAACAATATTTCAGTTATATCAGTTTTATTGGTGGAGAAAACTGGAGGACCCGGATAAAACCACTGACCTGTCGCAAGTCGGTGGTTATCTCTGGTTTCCTCCACCAATAAAACTAACTGCCACGAAATAGGCGAAATATTGTTGAAAGAGGCCATTTTATACTAGACCAACATGCTAAAATTGATTATTATTGGAGTAGTTCACGGAAACAATGGTTTGATATTTTATTGACTAACACAACACAAAATTAATTTTCAAACATAGTTTTATCGCTTGCTTGCATGTATAAAGATATAATTCTTTACCAAACAGACATATATTAATCCTGTTACAGAAGTTTGACTACCAACGACTCCTCGTTGCTGATTTTATTGGAAATATTGTCTTTAATACAGTCAAACCTGCTTGAGTGACCACTTCTATTAAGTTACAGTCAAACCTGCTTTATTGACCACCTCTATTAAGCTACAGTCAAACCTGCTTTAGTGACCACCTCTATTAAGTTAGTCAAACCTGCTTTAGTGACCACCTCTATTAAGTTACAGTCCAACCTGTTTTAGTGACCACCTCTATTAAGCAATAACTTGTTTTAAGTGACCTTAATTTAATGTTCCTTCACGACACAGTGCATTTCATATTAATTAAATCTCTATTTAGCGACCACCTGTCTTATGTGATTCTGTTTAAATGTGTCCTTGGAAGGTCTAATAAGACAGGTTCTACTGTATTTCCTTGGAAGGTCACATAAGACAGGTTCCACTGTATTTCCTTGGAAGGTCTAATAAGACAGGTTCCACTCTATTTCCTTGGAAGGTCTAACAAGACAGGTTCCACTCTATTTCCTTGGAAGGTCACATAAGACAGGTTCCACTCTATTTCCTTGGAAGGTCACATAAGACAGGTTCCACTGTATTTCCTTGGAAGGTCTAATAAGACAGGTTCCACTCTATTTCCTTGGAAGGTCTAATAAGACAGGTTCCACTCTATTTCCTTGGAAGGTCTCATAAGACAGGTTCCAGTCTATTTCCTTGGAAGGTCTAATAAGACAGGTTCCACTCTATTTCCTTGGAAGGTCACATAAGACAGGTTTCACTCTATTTCCTTGGAAGGTCACATAAGACAGGTTCCACTCAATTTCCTTGGAAGGTCTAATAAGACAGGTTCCACTCTATTTCCTTGGAAGGTCACATAAGACAGGTTCCACTCTATTTATCAACACAAGAATTAGGCATAATTATAGAAATCCAACTGTTATAAGGCCATTTATCTTACAGCCACTTATTAATTCACCTGGGTTCATTGCCAGTCCATTTATCTTACAGCCACTTATTAATTCACCAGGGTTCATTGCTGGTCCATTTATCTTACAGCCACTTATTAATTCACCTGGGTTCATTGCCAGTCCATTTATCTTACAGCCACTTATTAATTCACCTGGGTTCATTGCTGGTCCATTTATCTTACAGCCACTTATTAATTCACCTGGGTTCATTGCCAGTCCATTTATCTTACAGCCACTTATTAATTCACCTGGGTTCATTGCCAGTCCATTTATCTTACAGCCACTTATTAATTCACCTGGGTTCATTGCCAGTCCATTTATCTTACAGCCACTTATTAATTCACCTGGGTTCATTGCTGGTCCATTTATCTTACAGCCACTTATTAATTCACCAGGGTTCATTGCCGGTCAATTTATCTTACAGCCACTTATTAATTCACCTGGGTTCATTGCCAGTCCATTTATCGTACAGCCACTTATTAATTCACCTGGGTTCATTGTCAGTCCATTTATCTTACAGCCACTTATTAATTCACCTGGGTTCATTGCCAGTTTTTAGGTGGGGTTAGTGTATAAATGAAATAATGTTGAAAATAAATGGCAACATGAACAGCACAATAGCAAGCTGGTGTCAATGCTATGAGACACCAGCATGTCAGTCTGTGTAAACTAACCATGAGTGAGACACCATAATGTCAGCCTCTGTAAACTAGCCATGAGTGAGACACCAGAATGTCAGCCTCTGTAAACTAACCATGAGTGAGACACCAGAATGTCAGCCTCTGTAAACTAACCATGAGTGAGACACCAGATTGTCAGCTTGTGTAAACTAACCATGAGTGAGACACCAGAATGTCAGCCTGTGTAAACTAACCATGAGTGAGACACCAGAATGTCAGCCTGTGTAAACTAACCATGAGTGAGACACCAGAATGTCAGCCTGTGTAAACTAACCATGAGTGAGACACCAGAATGTCAGCCTGTGTAAACTAACCATGAGTGAGACACCAGAATGTCAGCCTCTGTAAACTAACCATGAGTGAGACACCAGAATGTCAGCCTCTGTAAACTAACCATGAGTGAAACACCAGAATGTCAGCCTGTGTAAACTAACCATGAGTGAGACACCAGAATGTCAGCCTGTGTAAACTAACCATGAGTGAGACACCAGAATGTCAGCCTCTGTAAACTAACCATGAGTGAGACACCGGCATGTCAGCCTGTGTAAACTAACCATGAGTGAGACACCAGAATGTCAGCCTGTGTAAACTAACCATGAGTGAGACACCAGAATGTCAGCCTCTGTAAACTAACCATGAGTGAGACACCAGAATGTCAGCCTGTGTAAACTAACCATGAGTGAGACACCAGAATGTCAGCCTGTGTAAACTAACCATGAGTGAGACACCAGAATGTCAGCCTGTGTAAACTAACTATGAGTGAGACACCAGAATGTCAGCCTCTGTAAACTAACCATGAGTGAGACACCAGAATGTCAGCCTCTGTAAACTAACCATGAGTGAGACACCAGAATGTCAGCCTGTGTAAACTAACCATGAGTGAGACACCAGAATGTCAGCCTGTGTAAACTAACCATGAGTGAGACACCAGAATGTCAGCCTCTGTAAACTAACCATGAGTGAGACACCAGAATGTCAGCCTGTGTAAACTAACTGTGAGTGAGACACCAGAATGTCAGCCTGTGTAAACTAACCATGAGTGAGACACCAGAATGTCAGCCTCTGTAAACTAACCATGAGTGAGACACCAGAATGTCAACCTGTGTAAACTAACCATGAGTGAGACACCAGAATGTCAGCCTGTGTAAACTAACCATGAGTGAGACGCCAGAATGTCAGCCTGTGTAAACTAACCATGAGAAAGATCAATTGTATTATACATAGTCTACTTCTCAATCAAACATACCAGTATAACTTTTGATTGCCGCCATTATACCATATAACATTACTAACAATGATAACATAGGAATAAGATACTGTTATTTGATAACCTTTATATACCTAATATCAATAATTCTGACATAACATTCTTGTCCAATACTCATAAAATAGATAATATCTACATCTTAGATTGGTAGTCATTATAGAACTAAAAAATCATCAGAAAATGATGGACAGACAGAAATGAGATCATGCTTTATCACTGTAAAACACCTGCTTAATTCATTTCATCACGACCTTTGACCCTCTCAATTGTTACTTTTCAAAACCATTATATATAAGGAATATATTGCATTGTATATAAAAGAGTTCCCGGCCTCAATTGGGGATTTGATAAACACATATGCAGTTTTACTTGGCAATTCATAGACGAGCCAGTAAAAACAGATATTTGCGACCATCAATTTCATATTCGTGATCTACCACACAGTGCTGGAATTAAATAATGAGAGCCCCCAGACCCCCCAACCACACATCACGACTTCAATGAAAATTAGAGAAGGACCGTTTACAGTCTGCAGTACGCTATATAAACTTATGACTTCATATAAAGGCCTATGACAGTATCAACAATATCATACACCTTTATTGGGTTTAAATAAGAAATGATATCATTTTGCCTTAGACAGTATGGTTTTAACTCTATAAGACGTTTTCATTTTGTCATTTAAAAATTACATTTTCTTGCTAAAATTGATTGATTTTCCCCCTTTTTCAAGCAGCCCCATTCATCTTATTGTCAATTTCTGTCATATTAAATCCCCAGAGTAATCAGTTTCATTTACCCTGAAAAATCCATGTGACCAGAAGTCATCATGTCGCCATGCATTTCTTAGAATTCCGTAACAACAAAAAATATAACTTAACACTCGACCCCATTGTTAAAAGGTTGACAAGTACGTTGTAATTCATTACAATAGAGTTAAAGAGAATCTACAAAAAAGGTTTTAAATTAAATTAAATTCTATGCAAGAAATAATGAGCATGAAAAACTATAGATTTAGGTTGGGTTGGGTTATGGTGTTTTATGCCACTTTCAACAATATTTCAGCTATATCGTAGATTTTGGAATGGTTGTTTTATGGTGTTTAATGCCACTTTCAACAATATTTCAGCTCTATCGTAGATTTTGGAATGGCTGTTTTATGGTGTTTAATGCCACTTTCAACAATATTTCAGCTATATCATAGATTTTGGAATGGTTGTGTTATGGTGTTTTATGCCACTTTCAACAATATTTTATCGTAGATTTTGGAATGGTTGTTTTATGGTGCTTAATGCCACTTTCAACAATATTTCAGCTATATCATAGATTTTGGAATGGTTGTGTTATGGTGTTTTATGCCACTTTCAACAATATTTTATCGTAGATTTTGGAATGGTTGTTTTATGGTGCTTAATGCCACTTTCAACAATATTTCAGCTATATCATAGATTTTGGAATGGTTGTGTTATGGTGTTTTATGCCACTTTCAACAATATTTTATCGTAGATTTTGGAAAGTTCTGCTGACCCCAATAATTCGTAATATTCATTGCCTACCCTAAAGATTGACAACTTTAGACAATCACTGTTAAAGTCATATCCTTGTACTGTATAACCTAGGTAACATTTAGAAAGTAAAAAGTTTGTATATTTACCTCTTTTTGCTTTAAAGAATGTAAACAGAAACAAAGATTATGTTATCTTTGTCAGTCAGTACTTATTGTCAGTCAGTACTTATTGTCAGTCAGTACTTGTTGTCAGTCAGTACTTGTTGTCAGTCAGTACTTATTGTCAGTCAGTACTTATTGGCAGTCAGTACTTATTGGCAGTCAGTACTTATTGGCAGTCAGTACTTATTGTCAGTCAGTACTTATTGTCAGTCAGTACATATTGTCAGTCAGTACATATTGTCAGTCAGTGCATATTGTCAGTCAGTACTTATTGTCAGTCAGTACTTATTGTCAGTCAGTACTTATTGTTAGTCAGTACTTACTGTCAGTCAGTACTTTTTGTCAGTCAGTATATATTGTCAGTCAGTACATATTGTCAGTCAGTACTTATTGTCAGTCAGTACATATTGTCAGTCAGTACATATTGTCAGTCAGGACTTATTGTCAGTCAGTACATATTGTCAGTCAGTACATATTGTCAGTCAGTACTTATTGTCAGTACTTATTGTCAGTCAGTACTTATTGTCAGTCAGTACTTATTGTCAGTCAGTACATATTGTCAGTCAGTACATATTGTCAGTCAGTGCATATTGTCAGTCAGTACTTATTGTCAGTCAGTACTTATTGTCAGTCAGTACTTATTGTTAGTCAGTACTTACTGTCAGTCAGTACTTTTTGTCAGTCAGTATATATTGTCAGTCAGTACATATTGTCAGTCAGTACTTATTGTCAGTCAGTACATATTGTCAGTCAGTACATATTGTCAGTCAGGACTTATTGTCAGTCAGTACATATTGTCAGTCAGTACATATTGTCAGTCAGTACATATTGTCAGTTAGTACTTATTGTCAGTACTTATTGTCAGTCAGTACTTATTGTCAGTCAGTACTTATTGTCAGTCAGTACTTATTGTCAGTCAGTACATATTGTCAGTCAGTGCATATTGTCAGTCAGTACTTATTGTCAGTCAGTACATATTGTCAGTCAGTACTTATTGTCAGTCAGTACATATTGTCAGTCAGTACTTATTGTCAGTACTTATTGTCAGTCAGTACTTATTGTGTCAGTACTTATTGTCAGTCAGTACTTATTGTCAGTCAGTACATATTGTCGGTCAGTACATATTGTCAGTCAGTACTTATTGTCAGTAAGTACATATTGTCAGTCAGTGCATATTGTCAGTCAGTACTTATTGTCAGTCAGTACATATTGTCAGTCAGTACTTATTGTCAGTCGGTACATATGGTCAGTCAGTACATATTGTCAGTCAGTACTTATTGTCAGTCAGTATTTATTGTCAGTCGGTACATATGGTCAGTCAGTACTTATTGTCAGTCAGTAGATATTGTCAGTCAGTACTTATTGTCAGTCAGTACTTATTGTCAGTCAGTACATATTGTCAGTCAGTACTTATTGTCAGTACTTATTGTCAGTCAGTACATATTGTCAGTCAGTACTTATTGTCAGTCAGTACATATTGTCAGTCAGTACATATTGTCAGTCAGTACTTATTGTCAGTCAGTACATATTGTCAGTCAGTACTTATTGTCAGTCAGTACATATTGTCAGTCAGTACATATTGTCAGTCAGTACTTATTGTCAGTCAGTACATATTGTCAGTCAGTACTTATTGTCAGTCAGTACTTATTGTCAGTCAGTACATATTGTCAGTCAGTACTTATTGTCAGTCAGTACATATTGTCAGTCAGTACATATTGTCAGTCAGTACTTATTGTCAGTCAGTACATATTGTCAGTCAGTACTTATTGTCAGTCAGTACATATTGTCAGTCAGTACTTATTGTCAGTCAGTACATATTGTCAGTCAGTACATATTGTCAGTCAGTACTTATTGTCATGTCAGAAAAAGAAAATTGAAATCCATTTGCTTCATTATGCACTATTAGAGACTGAAGCAAGAATAATAATTTAAAAAAAATAGTTTAAACAGTTATGGTCAACAATTCTAACAATATCAACAAAGTGGTCAACAATTCTAACAATATCAACAAAGTGGTCAACAATTCTAACAATATCAACAAAGTGGTCAACAATTCTAACAATATCAACAAAATGAACAATCACCTCACACCCCAAATCATTGAACATAAAAAAGATCACAACATATATTTGATGGAAATTCAGACCCTGGCTTCAGACAGGAACAAAAATGTCCCACAGTGGTAGAGTTAAATCAACCTGTTGTGGCCTTATATCTGATCTTAATTGTGCAACAGATAGTTTTCTTACAGGGAACCTCACACAACTAATACTCCTTGAAAAATAACTATTTGATTCATTTTCAAAAGTAGTGGAATTTCTCATTCTGTCATTTTAACAATACTGACATTAATCCTGTATGAAGTTAAATACAGTATTCTGAAAGAGACTACACATGTTTGTAATACTAATACCCCTATTACAGGTCTTATTTGTCTCGTAAGAAAAGATAATTACAGAATTAATCGTGTTACTATACAGTTGTATGGCTAATTTAGTTATCTTAACTTGTATATATTTGTTTTTAATACAAATGAGAAAATTTATCGATTTTTCTCTGTCAAATTAAATTAAAACTATTCATGCTGTATATTTATCATGAATTCTCAATTTGAAATTAAATACAAAATATACAAATATTGTCAAATTACCGTAATATCATTCACGAATACTCAATTAGAAATCAAATATGAACCATCGAGATATTTTCAAAATTACAGTAAAATCATTAAGTTCAGCATTTTATTACCAAATATAATAACATTAACAGCGTGTATTTCAATAAATAAATAATTGTTGATCCATAAATTTCAAGGAATATTTAAGCTTCAATATGTAAATGAACATCCAGTAACAAATGGAAGTAACACTGCATTTGATTGGTTGATATTTAATATCACACAGCTACGCAAATTTATAAAAAAAAATTAAAAAAAATTAAAAAATATATATAAAATTTCAAAAAACAAGTTATAAAATAGAATTTGTAGCCACCAATTGTTAAACTGGTTACATGAAAAATATTTTTCCTAAGCCTAAACAATCGGTATAGAATTCTAACCAGCTAAAACTCAAACTCATTTGGGGATGTTTTCATTTGCCATTCTATCTATAAAGCATAAACTTCAATATTTCTAGAATTCTCTGGCTTCGTAACTGTAACAACGCACACTTCAACCTTAACAATTTTTCTAAAGCAATTAATGAGTACACTTTCAAATTTTTCATCACAATATTTCCCAGAGAACTTTTCAATCAAAATAAATTTGTTGAACACAAAAGGCCTTGAAGTCAATTCTACTTAAGGGTATAATTCCCATGTCTGTACATCATACAAGTTAGCTAAAGGCATGGCTGTCAAATCTGCTATCTTACACACCATTCCCGAGGGTCATGGATATCACTTTGGACCAGACAAACAAAAATTTGATTGATGAATTAATTAATTATAATAAAATCCAGAAGATAAAATGTTTTTATGTAAAATTTGTCCAGGGTAAGTAGCAATGTTATTCTCTATAAGATAATAAAGATTATTGATTTTAAGTTTTACATCATCATTTTATCTCTCTCTCTAGCCACAAGGTATATATAACCAATAAGACATCTATAATTACTTTAAATGGAAGTGTTGCTTTGTCTGTCTCAAGACTCGTGTTTCAATTTTTTATTTTTCACCCCATTTATAAATGGTCGTTGTGGTCGTGATCGTATGGTAGTTGGATTTACAACTATCTGTGCAATCAGTGCCTATCACCACTAAAGGTGCGAGTTCTAACCTCGTTCAAGGCGAGATGTACTCGATACAACATTATGTGACTTGCGACAGGATGGTTTTCTCCGGGCACTCTGGTTTCCTCAACCAATAAAACTGATGGCCACGATATAACTGAAATAGTGTTGAAAGTGGCGTTAAACACCATAACCCTAACCTATCCATTTATTAAATAAAAAAAACATAAATATTCTGCCATTTCAACTCTATAGAGTCCACTCTACAATTATAATTGTTCTGCCATTACAACTCTATAGAGTCCACTCTACAATTATAATTGTTCTGCCATTACAACTCTATAGTGTCCACTCTACAATTATAATTGTTCTGTCATTACAACTCTATAGAGTCCACTCTACAATTATAATTGTTCTGCCATTAAACTCTATAGAGTCCACTCTACAATTATAATTGTTCTGCCATTACAACTCTATAGAGTCCACTCTACAATTATAATTGTTCTGCCATTACAACTCTATAGAGTCCACTCTACAATTATAATTGTTCTGCCATTACAACTCTATAGAGTCCACTCTACAATTATAATTGTTCTGTCATTACAACTCTATAGAGTCCACTCTACAATTATAATTGTTCTGCCATTACAACTCTATAGAGTCCACTCTACAATTATAATTGTTCTGTCATTACAACTCTATAGAGTCCACTCTACAATTATAATTGTTCTTTACGGAGTATCTAGTTAAAACAATTAGTTAAGCTTCATATCTTTACAGAAACCAATTCTTCACGGAGTATCTAATTAAAACAATTAGTTAAGCTTCATATCTTTACACAAACCAATTCTTCACAGAGTATCTAATTAAAACAATTAGTTAAGCTTCATATCTTTACACAAACCAATTCTTCACGGAGTATCTAATTAAAACAATTAGTTAAGCTTCATATCTTTACAGAAACCAATTCTTCACGGAGTATCTAATTAAAACAATTAGTTAACCTTCATATCTTTACGGAAACCAATTCTTCACGGAGTATCTAATTAAAACAATTAGTTAAGCTTCATATCTTTACACAAACCAATTCTTCACGGAGTATCTAATTAAAACATTTAGTTAAGCTTCATATCTTTACACAAACCAATTCTTCACGGAGTATCTAATTAAAACAATTAGTTAAGCTTCATATCTTTACACAAACCAATTCTTCACGGAGTATCTAATTAAAACAATTAGTTAACCTTCATATCTTTACAGAAACCAATTCTTCACGGAGTATCTAATTAAAACAATTAGTTAAGCTTCATATCTTTACACAAACCAATTCTTCACGGAGTATCTAATTAAAACAATTAGTTAACCTTCATATCTTTACAGAAACCAATTCTTCACGGAGTATCTAATTAAAACAATTAGTTAAGCTTCATATCTTTACACAAACCAATTCTTCACGGAGTATCTAATTAAAACAATTAGTTAAGCTTCATATCTTTACAGAAACCAATTCTTCACGGAGTATCTAATTAAAACAATTAGTTAAGCTTCATATCTTTACAGAAACCAATTATTCACGAAGTATCTAATTAAAACAATTAGTTAAGCTTCATATCTTTACAGAAACCAATTCTTCACGGAGTATCTAATTAAAACAATTAGTTAAGCTTCATATCTTATATAATTAAAACAATTAGTTAACCTTCATATCTTTACACAAACCAATTATTCACGAAGTATCTAATTAAAACAATTAGTTAAGCTTCATATCTTTACAGAAACCAATTCTTCACGGAGTATCTAATTAAAACAATTAGTTAACCTTCATATCTTTACAGAAACCAATTCTTCACGGAGTATCTAATTAAAACAATTAGTTAAGCTTCATATCTTTACAGAAACCAATTCTTCACGGAGTATCCAATTAAAACAATTAGTTAAGCTTCATATCTTTACACAAACCAATTCGTCACGGAGTATCTAATTAAAACAATTAGTTAAGCTTCATATCTTTACAGAAACCAATTCTTCACAGAGTATCTAATTAAAACAATTAGTTAAGCTTCATATCTTTACAGAAACCAATTCTTCACGGAGTATCTAATTAAAACAATTAGTTAAGCTTCATATCTTTACAGAAACCAATTCTTCACGGAGTATCTAATTAAAACAATTAGTTAAGCTTCATATCTTTACAGAAACCAATTCGTTACACAATTATCCCCATTGGTTGTCAATCTGCAATTCTGCACATAACTTTTTTTTTTAACGTGAATGTTTTGCGAGCCCTTTAATGGACAAATTTTACAGAATTATATAACTTGGGAATGAGGACGCCTCAAAGCTGCAAATATATTTTTGTTTCAAATATGAATGTTTTGCGAATCTTTTAATGGGACAAATTTTAAAGGATAATAATTATGTAATTTGACCATGAATTCTACCAGCAGAATAAAATAAATAGAACTGACATCATTGATTTAAATCACATGCCCTTTATACATCATTCTGCCATGAATCAGTTTAAGATTGTCATGTATGACACATTTTGCTTTAAGTGCTTGCTCAAATTTTTCAGTATTGATCCATACTTTAAGAAACTCAAGTCATGCACACTTCATGACAAGTACACATCACTACAGTACAAGCTACGACAAGCAATTTTTGTCACAACAAACCAGATGTTCAGATGTAGCATTTATCGGCAGAAGTACAGAGTACCGTTCAAAAGCAGGCTAGGGGCCAAATTTATTTGAAACTTTAGTCCTGCACATGCTTCCATTGCATACTGAACAGTCTACACATATATCCTACACCCTTTCAATATAACATACTTAACAGTCTACACATCTATCCTACACCCTTCACTGAACAGTCTACACATCTAGCCCACACCTTTCACTGAACAGTCTACACATCTATTCCTTCGCTGCACAGTCTACACATCTGTCCCACACCGTTCACTGAACAGTCTACACATCTATCCCACACCCTTCACTGAACAGTCTACACATCTATCCCACATCCTTCACTGAACAGTTTACACATCTATCCTACACCATTTCAATATAACATACTGAACAGTCTACACATCTATCATACACCCTTCACTGAAGAGTATACACATCTATCATACACCCTTCACTGAACAGTATACACATCTATCCTACACCCTTCACTGAACAGGCAACATATATATCCCACACCCTTCACTGAACATTCTACACATCTATCCCACACCCTTCACTGAACAGTCTACACATCCATCCCATACCCTTCACTGAACAGTCTACACATCTATCCCACACTCTTCACTGAACAGTCTACACATCTATCCCACACCTTTCACTGAACAGTCTACACATCTAGTCCACACCCTTCACTGAACAGTCAACACATATATCTCACACCCTTCACTGAACAGTCTACACAACTATCCTACACCCTTCACTGAACAGTCTACACATCTATCCTATACCCTTCACTGAACAGTCTATACATCTATCCTACACCCTTCACTGAACAGTCTACACAGCTATCCTACACCCTTCACTGAACAGTCTACACATCTATCCTACACCCTTCACTGAACAGTTTACACATCTATCCTACACCCTTCACTGAACAGTCTACACATCTATCCTACACCATTCACTGAACAGTCTACACATCTATCCCACACCCTTCACCGACCAGTCTACACATCTATCCTACACCCTTCACTGAACAGTCTACACATCTATCCTACACCCTTTCAACATTTGATATGCATTTGAAGCAGGTGTACAGCTAAAGTTTGAAACTTAGAAGACAACATATATAGTGTAAATGCACCTTAAGACAGATTGCACTGTATTTAAAAAATAATAGAAATAAATTTGGATTAACAAATGGTCAAACTCAGTGCAAAGAAGATTATCATTTTGTTGTATGGAAAAATTAATAAATTGATGAGATGTCTTAAGAATCTATTTTGAACAATTTTGACAAAATTATATTTAATTTCAACTACGGTAACTATTATTTTTTAAATTTCTACTTTCCACAAAGAAAAAAATTGGAAATCTTAAAATACATTGAAATGGATTTTTGAAAAAGTCCCAAAAATAATCTGTGAACAAGCTGTATAAACAAATTCCTCATGTTAATACATAACAAAACAGTCACAAAGTGCACATCACTTATAACAAAATAATGATCAAGAAAGTATTTTTTTTATTGATGTAAGGGACATCATGCCAAAATCAAAATTAGCTCAAGTGTCACTTATATCTCATACAAAAATTATATTTGACAAACTTGACATCAAAGGGCATCTTATAAAATCAGGTCAAAACCACTGTAACTTCTTAATGTTTTAACAAATTAAATCTGAATTTACTTAATATATGTTTTATAGTGTTATATGGGGGTCTAAATGGGGGGTTTCTCTTTTAATTGAAATTTCTGTTGTGATCCATATGTAGAGTTCTTTGTTCACTAAATACAATAAAAATTCTTATAATAAGAACATTGAAGAAGTAAAAAAACTATCTAACATCTTCCAAGGGACTTAACTCCATTAGAAGTAAACAAACTATATAACATTTTCAAAGGGACTTAACTCCATTAGAAGTAAACAAACTATCTAACATCTTCCAAGGGACTTAACTCCATTAGAAGTAAACAAATTATCTAACATCTCCCAAGGGACTTAACTCCATCTAACATCTTCCAAGGGACTTAACTCCATTAGTTCCTGTTAAAAAAATCTACTTCTTGAATTTGACAGATATTTGGTCTTTGTCGAAAGACCTCCTTATGGGCCATCATGGGTGTGATTGCATGATAGTTGGATTTACAACTACTCATGCAATCAGTGCCTATCACCACTAACATTGTGAGTTCGAATCCTGCTCAGGTGATGTGTACTCGATACAAAAATTACTCATACACTTGTCTTGCATCTCCCTCTATCACAATCATCAACAAATAAACCTAGAACCGCCAAACACTTTCTATTGCTAAAGGGGGATATGGTATGTAACGCCAATTTCAGCAACATTTCAATTATATCGTGGCGGTCAGTTTATTGGTGGAGGAAACCAGAGGACCCGGAGAAAACCACTGACCTGTTGCAGGTCACTGACAAACTTTATCACATAATGTTGTATTGAATGTTATTGCTAGCTCATTTGGATTCCGTTCCCACAATTCCCACACTGATCATGATATTCCTTTCTGTGCAATATTTATTTTGTCAACAAACTTATTAATTTTGATAAAGTCTCTAAATTAATATACCATTAAATTTTTCATTTCAACCAGAAACACTTTCCTTTGTACGAAATTGATCAATTAATGGATAAGTATTAACGAAGCATTATTCACTTAATGTAGAAATATCAATTTGTCATTAAATTTTTCTATAAAATCAGCTTGTCCATTCATCCAACCATGATTTAAATAGCAATATAGATAGAAGATATTTCGATCTCTTCATGAAAACTTAATGAAACATTTTCCCAGGATATCTTGATTCTGAGCCAGCAACTCGTTGCTCTTACTTCTTAATGCTGCCTGTTTAGAGAAGAAACAGCAAGTACTAGTTTTGTAGTTTTTGGTTTATCACGATCAGGGCTTGAACTCAGGCTTGAACTCACGATCTACCACACTTGTGATGAGCATGCTAACATCTGTATTGAGATATTATATTCAACAGCTTACAATAAAAAAATAAAAGTATAAACATTATATACACATGTATGTAAAGTACGAAAACATTCTTTATGACGTGATCTTTCTTAAGACACAGATGTTTGAATAATAAAGAAAAAATTGGTATAATTAGATATTTTACAAAAAACAGAAATATGTCTAAAAGGTGATTATCAAGTTCGCTATAAATCATTTCTCATCTTAAAATGCAGACAATATGACAATTTTTTTGTAATGGCAGCCATTTTGGATAGGGAATGAAGTCTGAAAGGGGTAAATCCAAGGACCTCAGTCAATTTTGGTTTAATTTAGCAGGGCTAAGTAGTTTCTGAAAAGAATATCAAAATGTTTTATAAAGCTCATGACAACTGTTGCCACAGATCGTCAGGTGTCTTTAAGCTAAAGATAACGTTTTAAATTATTTTAAGCTTTTCTGATATTTGTTGGAGATCCTACTATGACTGTGAAATGCAGAACAGCAATGCAAGTGATGTTCCTTGATTTGAATTTGTATTGAAGTGTAATGTTGAATACTCATAATCTCTCATGTTCATTTACATCCCTATCTTTTCTTACTAATCCTTTACAACCTAATTATACATAACAGATGTTTCAACTATTTATAAATGTTATGTAATCTGTTTATCTTAACTTCTCAACACTAATTAGTTGTAAGATTAAATAACAAACAAGTGAAACAGCTTGCTATACTTTAAAGTTTTAAAATTGTGAAAATAGTGATGCAACGTTTTGAAGTAAATAGAAAATAAGAGATCTATTAAGAAACGTTTGAAGATACCAAAGGGGTAATGAAAGGGTGTAATTCAGAGAGGGACAGGTGAGATAAGGGCCAAAAGTTTGAAAGATTAAAATTCCAAAAGGGTTAATCAGAAGGTGTAATTCAGAGAGGGACAGGTGAGATAAGGGCCAAAAGTTTGAAAGAATAAAATTCCAAAAGGGTTAATCAGAAGGTGTAAATCAGAGAGGGACAGGTGAGATAAGGGCCAAAAGCTTGAAAGATTAAAATTCCAAAAGGGTTAATCAGAAGGTGTAAATCAGAGAGGGACAGGTGATACAAGGGTCAAAAGTTTGAAGATTCCAAAAAAGTAATGAGAAGGTGTAAATCAGAGAGGGACAGGTGATACAAGAGCCAAAAGTTTGAAGACACCAAAAGGGTAATCAGAGAACGTAAATCAGAGAGGGACAGGTGATACAAGGGCCAACAGTTTGAAAAATACCAAAAGGGTAATCAGAAGCTGTAAATCAGAGAGGGACAGATGATACATTGGCCAAAAGCTTGAAAGATACCAAAAGGATAATCAGAAGTGTAAATCAGACAGGGACAGGTGATACAAGGGCCAACAGCTTGAATATTCCAAAGGAGTAATGAGAAGGTGTAAATCAGAGAGGGACAGGTGATACAAGGGCCAAAAGTTTGAAGATACCAAATGGGGTAATGAGAGGGTGTAAATCAGAGAGGGACAGGTGATACAGGGGCCAAAAGTTTGAAAGATACCAAAAGGGTAATCAGAAGCGGTAAATAAGAGAGGGACAGGTGATACAAGGGCCAAAAGTTTGAAAGATACCAAAAGGGTAATCAGAAGCTGTAAATCAGAGAGGGACAGGTGATACAAGGGCCAAAAGCTTGAAAGATTAAAATTCCAAAAGGGGTAATCAGAAGGTGTAAATCAGAGAGGGACAGGTGATACAAGGGTCAAAAGTTTGAAGATTCCAAAAAAGTAATGAGAAGGTGTAAATCAGAGAGGGACAGGTGATACAAGAGCCAAAAGTTTGAAGACACCAAAAGGGTAATCAGAGAACGTAAATCAGAGAGGGACAGGTGATACAAGGGCCAACAGTTTGAAAAATACCAAAAGGGTAATCAGAAGCTGTAAATCAGAGAGGGACAGATGATACATTGGCCAAAAGCTTGAAAGATACCAAAAGGATAATCAGAAGTGTAAATCAGACAGGGACAGGTGATACAAGGGCCAACAGCTTGAATATTCCAAAGGAGTAATGAGAAGGTGTAAATCAGAGAGGGACAGGTGATACAAGGGCCAAAAGTTTGAAGATACCAAATGGGGTAATGAGAGGGTGTAAATCAGAGAGGGACAGGTGATACAGGGGCCAAAAGTTTGAAAGATACCAAAAGGGTAATCAGAAGCGGTAAATAAGAGAGGGACAGGTGATACAAGGGCCAAAAGTTTGAAAGATACCAAAAGGGTAATCAGAAGCTGTAAATCAGAGAGGGACAGGTGATACAAGGGCCAAAAGCTTGAAAGATTAAAATTCCAAAAGGGGTAATCAGAAGCTGTAAGAGAGAGAGAGACAGGTGATACAAGGGCCAACAGTTTGAAGATACCAACAGGGTAATCAGAAGCCGTAAATCAGAGAGAGACAGGTGATACAAGGAACAAAAGTTGGAAGATACCAAAAGGGTAATCAGAAGCCGCAAATCAGAGAGAGACAGGTGACACAAGGGCCAAAATTTGAAGACATCAAAAGAGTATTCAGAAGCCGTAAATCAGAGAGGGACAGGCGATACAAGGGCTAAAATTTTAAGACATCAAAAGAGTATTCAGAAGCCGTAAATCAGAGAGGGACAGGCGATACAAGGGCCAACAGTTTGAAGATAACAAAAGGGTAATAAGAAGCCGTAAATCAGAGAGGAACAGGTGATACAAGGGACAAAAGTTTGAAGATACCAAAAGGGTAATCAGAAGCCGTAATTCAGAGAGGGACAGGTGATACAAGGACCAAAATTTGAAGACATCAAAAGAGTATTCAGAAGCCGTAATTCAGAGAGGGACAGGCGATACAAGGGCCAACAGTTTGAAGATACCAAAAGGGTAATCAGAAGGCGTAAATCAGAGAGGGACAGGTGATACAAGGGCTAAAATTTGAAGACATCAAAAGAGTATTCAGAAGCCGTAAATCAGAGAGGGACAGGCGATACATTTTTTAGGGCCAGCAGTTTGAAGATACCAAAAGGTTAATCAGAAGACGTAATTCAGAGAGGGACAGGTGATTCAAGGGCCAAAAGCTTGAAGATACCAAAAGGGTAATCAGAAGCCATAAATCAGAGAGGGACAGGTGATGCAAGGGCCAAAAGCTTGAAGATACGAAAAGGGTAATCAGAAGCTGTAAATCAGAGAGGGACAGGTGATACAAGGGCCAAAAGTTTGAAGATACCAAAAGGGTAACCAGAAGCCATACATCAGAGAGGAACAGGTGATACAAGGGCCAAAAGAAAATTGATAAAAGGATAAACAATGATCTTTACACAGAAAACTAAAGACTGAGCAACATGAACCTCACAAAAAAATGGGGTGAACTAAGGTGCTCCGGAAGGGTAGGCAGTTCTTGGTTGCTTGGTGAACTCAGGTGCTCCGGAAGGGTAGGCAGTTCTTGGTTGCTTGGTGAACTCAGGTGCTCCGAAGGTAGGCAGTTCTTGGTTGCTTGGTGAACCGAGGTGCTCCGGAAAGGTAGGCAGTTCTTGGTTGTTTGGCGAACTCAGGTGCTCCGGAATGGTAGGCAGTTCTTGGTTGTTTGGTGATCTCAGGTGCTCCGGAAGGGTAGGCAGTTCTTGGTTGTTTGGTGAACTCATAAGCTTCGGAAGGGTAGGCAGTTCTTGGTTGCTTAGTGAATTCAGGTGCTCCGGAAGGGCAGGCAGTTCTTGGTTGTTTGGTGAACTCAGGTGCTCCGGAAGGGTAGGCAGTACTTGGTTGTTTGGTGATCTCAGGTGCTCCGGAAGGGGAGGCAGTTCTTGGTTGCTTGGTGAACTCAGGTGCTCCGGAAGGGTAGATAGTTCTTGGTTGTTTGGTGAGCTCAGATGCCCCGGAAGGGTAGGCAGTTCTTGGTTGTTTGGTGATCTCAGGTGCTCCGGAAGGGTAGACAGTTATTGGTTGTTTGGTGATCTCAGGTGCTGTGGAAGGGTAGGCAGTTCTTGGTTGCTTGGTGATCTCAGATGTTCCGGAAGGGTAGGTAGTTCTTGGTTGTTTGGAAAGACTACTCACCGACACTAAAATAAGATACATCTTCTTTTTTTTTTAATTTAAATGTCTGTGTCATAGATGGCCATGAATATTATGTTCCATCTTGTTGTAGTCACTACCAGTCATTGTTCATGATTAATCACCGGATTTTATCATGAACAACATGATGGGTGCCATTTCGGGGGGTTTCGTTTTGTTCAACTTTAAGTAGTGCACTGTGAACAATTGTGTCTTTGTTTTTCTTTTGGCCTATATATTATCATTTTACCACTTAGATTACATCTATGGTGTCTTCAAACTTTTCTTTGTTACTGGAAGTATGCATTGTCTTTTCTTGGTGTGCAAATAATTCTGCATCAGGCTCTGCATTTCTTTTTTAATTTATTTCCCCTGTCATCACCTCTACATTTACTTCCCATTCATACTCATACCATTACATAAGTATAACAGAACTTCACCATGCATGGACAGCTTTAGACAGATAAAATAGCTGATTGAAATCAACTTCCATAGTCAACAGATCTTATTTTTTTTGTCTGCATTCATCGTAAATCTTAACAGGCGAGATTTTGATGAATTCTGACAGATCATATGGTAATTAAATAAACATTCTGATTGATCAACAATTTATAGATGATGGAATAATTGAACAAATAAATTTA
Organism: Bathymodiolus septemdierum; assembly: GCA_963383655.1. Lineage (NCBI taxonomy): Eukaryota > Metazoa > Mollusca > Bivalvia > Mytilida > Modiolidae > Bathymodiolus > Bathymodiolus septemdierum. The sequence goes on along the minus strand of OY726525.1, from coordinate 4,489,570 downwards.
TTTGGCACTTCATCAATGTCAAAAATTGCAGAGTAAATGATGTTCATTATGAGTTATCTTCCTTGCAACATGTTCATTATGATTTATCTCCCTTGCAATATGTTTATTATGGGCTGTATTAATTGCAATATGTTCATTATGAGTGATCTCCCTTGAAATATGCTCATTATGAATTATCTCCCTTGAAATATGTTCATTATGAGTTACACATATCTCCCTTACAATGTTAATTATGAGTTATCTCCCTTGCAATAAATAGAGACCAAAATGTCTCGACTCTGCTGCCCATAATAATATTATGTAGATGGTTTGTGTCATATCATATGACAGTAATTCTTTACGATATGATCCCTGATGGAAATTTTGTAATAAAATTAAGTAAAAAATATTATTGTTGATGTTTGATGTAGAAGAGCTACGGTTCTGGTGCTTAATGCCACGTTCAACAATATTTCTGCTACATAGAAAACCACCAACCTGTCAAAAGTTACTGATAAACATTATCATATTATGTTGTATCGAGAACACCTCACCTGAACGAGATTCGAACCCACAACGTTAGTAGTGATAGGCATTGATTGCATGAGTAGCTATATAAATCTTACTACCATATGATCACGGCCACGGCAATCCCTATAAGATTATAGAGGAGTTACCACTTTAGTTTTTTCCTTCTGACAATGCTGTCAAATTATTTTGTTTTACCTTTTTTTTGCAAAAACAACAATTATATGATACTGAATAAAGGAAGTGAACTTTGAACAATAATTTAATAATAGAATTGTAGAGGACGTGCTACTTTATTTTTGTATTAAATTCCGACTCTATCAGAATTTTTTCTAGTTTGTTTTACTAAGTAGATAATTATATAAGTTGTTTCAAGATTTCTACTATACAACAATCACTCGCTCACACAAAAGTAAAATATCAGAACAGCTTTGAATTTGATTGTATTCTGAATTTTCATGATTAACATTAGAGGTCATCAGATATGCTTCATTATTTATATAATTTCTATAAGTATTTGAAGAAAAAGATCTTCCTATAAAGAAATCTATTAATAAATAATGTACATAACAGACCTCTATGTATGTTGTACCAGTCATTATAAAACATTTTAAGGAAATGTGAAGTTATGATATTAGGTAAAAACAACAATATTAATCTTTTGTCAGCGTACCTGAAAAGATTATTCCAGAAATATTTGATTTCTCTATTACACTACATTTTGATGTAAACAATGTGGAAAACACTTACATGACCGCATCGTTTCAGTAAGAGGGGAGGCTTGTGATATAAAACTAGTTTTACCCTAACACTTATTGAAGTGTCATGTATTGATGTGTTGGGGGTCATGTATTTGTGTGTTGGGGTCATGTATTTATGTGTTGGGATCATGTATTTATGTGTTGGGGGTCATGTATTTGAGTGTTGGGGTCATGTATTTATGTGTTGGGGGTCATGTATTTATGTGTTGGGGGTCATGTAATTGTGTGTTGGGGTCATGTATTTGAGTGTTGGGGTCATGTATTTATGTGTTGGGGGTCATGTATTTATGTGTTGGGGTCATGTAATTGTGTGTTGGGGTCATGTATTTATGTGTTGGGGTCATGTAATTGTGTGTTGGGGTCATGTATTTATGTGTTGGGGTCATGTAATTGTGTGTTGGGGTCATGTATTTATGTGTTGGGGGTCATGTATTTATGTGTTGGGGGTCATGCATTTATGTGTTGGGGTCATGTAATTGTGTGTTGGGGGTCATGTATTTATGTGTTGGGGGTCATGTATTTATGTCTTGGGGGTCATGCATTTATGTGTTGAGGGTCATGTATTTATGTGTTGGGGGTCATGTATTTATGTGTTGGGGGTCATGCATTTATGTGTTGGGGGTCATGTATTTGTGTGTTGGAGGTCATGCATTTGTGTGTTGGAGGTCATGTATTTGAGTGTTAGGGGTCATGCATTTGTGTGTTGGAGGTCTTTTATTTATGTGTTGGGGGTCATGTGTTTGTGTGTTGGGGGTCATGTATTTGTGTGTTGGGGGTCATGTATTTATGTGTTGGGGGTCATGCATTTATGTGTTAGGGGTCAAGTATTTATGCGTTGGGGTCATGTATTTATGTGTTGGGGGTCATGTATTTATGTGTTGGGGATCATGTATTTATGTGTTGGGGGTCATGTATTTATGTGTTGGGGGTCATGTATTTGTGTTTTGGGGGAATTAATTTTGTCTCTGTTTCTATAATGTTCTGACAGCGAGGTATTTTTTTTATTCTCAATTTATTACTAAGTACAGTGTTCTAGGATTTTTCTGCAACTTCACCATCTACCACACAAAATTAACTAAAGCAGTACTTAAAAACTTCACCATCTTGTACTGGTAGTACCAGTCTACCACACTAAATTAACTAAAGCAGTACTTAAAAACTTCACCATCTTGTACTGGTAGTACCAGTCTACCACACTAAATTAACTAAAGCAGTACTTAAAAACTTCACCATCTTGTACTGGTAGTACCAGTCTACCACACTAAATTAACTAAAGCAGTACTTAAAAACTTCATCATCTTGTACTGGTAGTACCAGTCTACCACACTAAATTAACTAAAGCAGTACTTAAAAACTTCACCATCTTGTACTGATAGTACCAGTCTACCACACTAAATTAACTAAAGCAGTACTTAAAAACTTCATCATCTTGTACTGATAGTACCAGTCTACCACACTAAATTAACTAAAGCAGTACTTAAAAACTTCACCATCTTGTACTGGTAGTACCAGTCTACCACACTAAATTAACTAAAGCAGTACTTAAAAACTTCACCATCTTGTACTGGTAGTACCAGTCTACCACACTAAATTAACTAAAGCAGTACTTAAAAAATTCATCAAAGCTTAATTAAATCAAATAGACAGAAATAAACTACATTTAGCAGATTAAAGATTAAAAGAGGGGTGGGTATGTGTGTTATTTAGATTTGACGGGTTTTTGTGTGACAAATTTTGATTGGGCCACACCTATTACATTATAGAGTATTTTCAGAAATACCCTCTCTTTACAAAATCGTAAATTTAATTTTCAAAGAAATAACGCTTGGTTAAACCATATTGTTTACCCACTCAAACGATATCTTTATTATTGAGCATATTCATGAGGAAGGCAATCAGAAATAACTTCCATGTATAAAACCGGAAATTCAAATTGGGAAAAATAACGCATCATTGACAACATAATGTTTACCCACTAAAATGGCATCAATAATTCCATATTGAATACCCGGTGAAGTAAATCAGAGCAGAATGTTTTTGTTTTTTTTGTAATCAATATTTTATTTCATCATCTTCTTATACAAGCATGTTTCAACATAATTACAATAAGATACTATATCTAAATGATTGCATGTAATAAGCACAAAATTATAAGTTTATTCCTTAATTCAATTGCAGTGTCAGAGTAATATTTCTCCAGTTTTCTTTTATCTGATTTGCATTTGTCGTGGATAGGGGATAAGGGACCGACCATTTAACTTGAAGGGGGGCAAGGGGTTATGGTTTTTTGTTTCGTTGAGAAATTTTTTATTCGGACAACACAAGAGTTAGAATATTTTTTTTTGTCGCGCAAAACACAATTTTTTTCCCCAGAAATCAACATTAGGTTATATGACAAAAGCTCTGAATCAGATAATTTTTTTTTTTTCCTCCACCAAAATCAGAATATTTTTGTCAGCAACATTGGGAATCAGAATATCTTTTTATAAAAAAAAACATAACCCTTCCCCCCCCCCCCCCCCCCCCCCCCCCCCCTTCAAGTTAAATGGTCGTTCCCTAATATGAAGCTAAATCAACATTTTTATAATTTTTCAACATAGTGTGGTAACCCTCTGCAGTGGGTAATGAATTCTTAATTTTACATGCATAGAGATATTTCTTAGCCAACAAACTGCAAACATTGACACACTGTGGATGGTCACCCGAGTAGCAATTAAACTTACACACAAAAAGGTCCATATCTAACTTCAAATTCAAGGATTTTTTACGATATGATGCTAAACTGATCCAATTGTTTTTAGCATATTGACACTCCCAAAAAAGTTGTTCAATTTTTTCAATAGCATCATTACAAAAAGTGCATAATGCTGTTTCAGACAGTTTACATTTCATCAAGAGGTGGTTTGTAAAAATAATTCTGTGATTTATTTTAAGCTGAAAAGGCTGAAGTTGAGTATCATTTAACAAATAAAAAGTCGAAGAATATACATTTTCCCATTCTTCTTCTGAAACTTCTTTTCCTAAGAATAATTTCCATTTGTTTTGACTTTTTAATGTTTTTTCGGCTATTTTTTCAATCAATATCATATAGAAATATGTTGTTGGATTTTCTATAGACTTTAGAAGGTTTATATATTTATTATTAACTTCTTCAAAAGGAATCAAATTTAGAATACTTTGTCTCCACTCTCTTGGTACTGTGTTAATGAGTCCATGAAAATCTATGAAATTGACATCTAAATTATACTTATTGTTAAATCCTTCTAAATTCATGAATCTAACATCCCTCTCCATTAGATCATTAATAAAAATAACTCCCTTTTTGCACCAATTTTTTTCGAAAAACCTGTTTACTTGCCACCTTTATCTTTGTATTATACCAAAGGTGTTGGATAAGAGCATTTTCGGGGGCTGTGTGCTTATTCTCAGTATACTAACGGACGGGGGTAAGTCCGGCACAACACTGTAACCAGAACCTGGTTTCAATGCAATCCCTTTCTGTAGCACTTCGTCCAGGTCCATCAAGCTGCTGAAGCACACAATACAATTTTGCTTATTTTCATCCATTCCACCCGGTAGGCGGTGAACTGCGGTCAACAACATGACATTAGCTCTTAATTAGAGATTCCCAATTGTTTCTCAAAACTTTCACGGACCTTTATTTCAGCTACCCGTGGAGTCTCATCGAGTTTCCGGGGATACCTCGAAGGACCAAGTTCCATTTCAGCCCCCACATTTCTAATTTCAACCTTTCATGGGTTTCTTTTTTAATCTTTTCATCCATAATCTCCTCAATACAGTATTCATTTTCTGGTCAAATTCGGAGTGGATGACGTATGCTCTACAAACTATTCCAAATTTACAACCTTGTTGTCAATGTTTGAAATTTTGTATGTTATACTTTGCACTTCACATGAGAAGTTTATATGCAATAATTGTGCAAAACATTCTGAAATGTCACAGCTCTCATATTGTTTTTTAATTTCCTCCAGGGGTGGTTTTACAACTTCAAATTCTATACCCGCTGACATTGTTTACAAAAGAGAACCGGTTTTCGTTGTGGTTCTAAGTGTGAATGGGAAAACTAAAAGCTCACTTTTGTTCAATTTTAGTTATAACCACCAATGTTTTCTAGTCACATTTAGGGCTGTTTTGACGTGAAGATATTCTTGTTTTGACATGAAGATATTCTTGTTTTCTAGTCCTCAGATACACATTTAGTGTTGTTTTGACGTGAAGATATTCTTGTTTTGACATGAAGATAGTCTTGGTTTGACGTGAAGATATTCTTGTTTTGGTGTCTACAGTCGTATTCTAATGAAAATTTCTGGAGCCAGTTGATATACGAACCAAACCTTCCCTTTTACCGGAAGTCATTCCAGAATGGGTTATGGTGTAAAATATTTTATGCGCAATGCTGGTAGCTAAGTTTGCCCCTGCAACAATATTTTTCTATGCATGGCCCAATCTTATATCAGTTCAAATATTTCACTAACACCAGTAAATATTTCACTGAAAAGTTTGAAATAACAGCAGTAAATATTTCACTGAAAAGTTTGAAATAACATCAGTAAATATTTCACTGAAAAGTTTGAAATAACATTCGTAAATATTTCACTGAAAAGTTGAACTAACATCAGTAAATATTTCACTGAAAAGTTGAACTAACATCAGTAAATATTTCACTGAAAAGTTGAACTAACGTCAGTAAATATTTCACTGAAAAGTTGAACTAACGTCAGTAAATATTTCACTGAAAAGTTGAACTAACGTCAGTAAATATTTCACTGAAAAGTTGAACTAACGTCAGTAAATATTTCACTGAAAAGTTTGAAATAACACCAGTAAACATTATTTTTAATTCTATTTCTCCTGTATAAACCTTTAGTAAGCCACATCTTTAAAATATATCATTAAAATTCAAAATATATCTTTAACTGACAAAATACAGATTGAACTAAAATAGTAGTTCTTAATGTAAAAATAAATTACTTTTCAAGTTGAAAATAAAAGTGCAAATGATCCCCTATTGTAAAATAAGGTTATTTTCCCACAGAATATGATGAATTGATCTCCCACAGGGAAACTATAAAACATAGACACACTAAACATGATAAATCTTACAAATGAGCTCCGTCACAGTGTGGGTTGGGTAGAGCTATTGGTGTATATCGTCACCTTCAGCAACTTTTTCGGTGATATAGTGATTACCAGACTTGTTGAGGGAGGGAAGCCTAGAGTTTTGATGTAATGAACGACAACAACATGAAAACATGTCCTTGTGTAAATGTATGGAAACCTTAAAGGTTAATATCTGGGACAAGAACCCTCTGTAAGTTGTGTTATGCTTGCAGTCAGTTGTCAACGACCTTGATCACATTGCTACCTAAAATCCACAACTCAAGTGTGAAAAAAAACATGATTAATACCCGAAAAAAAACATATGATTAATACCCGTCATGTGTATGGATTCAAAAAAAAATTTATTTTACCTAAATTTCAATATTCACTCGTACCTATTTTTTCAATGCTCATGTAATATTCCCATAATGCATTGGGAAACATTAGAAAAGCAATTTCCTAACCAAATTGAAACCATTTTTTTTTTTTAAACAATATCATTTTTTACGACATGCTTATACTTTTTTCTTACTTTTAAACAATGATTTATTTTTCATTTACACCAACAAGACCTACATCAAGATATATAGTCCAGCAGAAATGATAATTTTGATTACTGGTACCAGTAGACATAGCAACAAAGTTTGATTACTGGTACCTCAATGTGAAATACACACTGAAGGATCCAGTAGACATAGCAACAAAGTTTGATTACTGGTACCTAAATGTGAAACACACACTGAAGGATCCAGTAGACATAGCAACAAAGTTTGATTACTGGTACCTCAATGTGAAATACACACTGAAGGATCCAGTAGACATAGCAACAAAGTTTGATTACTGGTACCTAAATGTGAAACACACACTGAAGGGTCCAGTAGACATAGCAACAAAGTTTGATTACTGCTACCTAAATGTGAAACACACACTGAACGGTCCAGTAGACATAGCAACAAAGTTTGATTACTGGTACCTAAATATGAATCAAACAATGAAGGAACCAGTAGATACATAACAACCATTACTAACCTGAAGAACTGTGTTGACTATCTTGTCTACAGAGGAGAAGTAGGTCTCCCACAGGAACTGTGTTTGTTGTTTCATTGCCATGATTTCTGGGACAGACAATGATCGTACAATGGATGGAACCTGAAAAATAGAATTTATCTTGTTTAAGACACCAAGTTATGCCTAAGTTTAGCTTGATGGTGTTTAACGCCAATTTCAACAATATTTTAGTTATATCGTGACGGTCACTTTTATTGGTGGAGGAAACCGCAGGATCCAGAGGAAACCAACGACCTATCGCAAGTCACTGACAAACTTTATCATATAATGTTGTACACCTAGCCCTGATCGAGATTCGAACTCACAACATCAGTGGTGATAGGTACTGATTGCATAGGTAGTTGTAAATCCAACTACCATACGATCATAGCCACTACGGCCCCAAGTTATGTGTAAGTGTTTTCACTTTATTTGCAAGTGGAAAACACTTGAATGACTGTATCATTTCATTTTTTGGAGGGTGGGGTGGTTAGACCAGTTTTATTTTTAGGAGGGTGAGGTGGTTAGACTAGTTTTATTTTTAGGAGGATGGGGTGGTTAGACTAGTTTTATTTTTAGGAGGGTGGGGTGGTTAAACTAGTTTTATTTTTAGGAGGATGGGGTGGTTAGACTAGTTTTATTTTCAGGAGGGTGTGGTGGTTAAACTAGTTTTATTTTTAAGAGGGTGGGGTGGTTAAACTAGTTTTATTTTTAGGAGGGTGAGGTGGTTAGACTAGTTTTATTTTTAGGAGGATGGGGTGGTTAGACTAGTTTAATTTTTAGGAGGGTGGGGTGGTTAAACTAGTTTTATTTTTAGGAGGATGGAGTGGTTAGACTAGTTTTATTTTTAGGAGGGTGGGGTGGTTAAACTAGTTTTATTTTTAGGAGGGTGGGGTGGTTAAACTAGTTTTATTTTTAGGAGGGTGGGGTGGTTAAACTAGTTTTATTTTTCGGAGGGTGAGGTGGTTAGACTAGTTTTATTCTTAGGAGGGTGGGGTGGTTAGACTAGTTTTATTTTTAGAAGGGTGGGGTGGTTAAACTAGTTTTATTCTTAGGAGGGTGGGGTGGTTAAATTAGTTTTATTCTTAGGAGGGTTGTGTGGTTAAACTAGTTTTATTTTTAGGAGGGTGAGGTGGTTAAGCTAGCTTTATTTTTAGGAGGGTGGGGTAGTTAAATTAGTTTTATTTTTAGGAGGGTTGTGTGGTTAAACTAGCTTTATTTTTAGGAGAGTGAGGTGGTTAAACTAGTTTTATTTTTAGGAGGGTGGGGTGGTTAAACTAGTTTTATCTTTAGGAGGGTGAGGTGGTTAGACTAGTTTTATTTTTAGGAGGGTGGGGTGGTTAATCTAGTTTTAGTTTTAGGAGGGTGGGGTGGTTAAACTAGTTTTATTTTTAGGAGGGTGAGGTGGTTAGACTAGTTTTATTTTTTGGAGGGTGGGGTGGTTAAACTAGTTTTATTTTTAGGAGGGTGGGGTGGTTAAACTAATTTTATTTTTAGGAGGGTGAGGTGGTTAGACTAGTTTTATTTTTTAAGAGGGTGGGGTGGTTAGACTAGTTTTATTTTTAGGAGGGTGGGGTGGGTAAACTAGTTTTATTTTTAGGAGGGTGGGGTGGTTAGACTAGTTTTATTTTTAGGAGCGTGGGTGGGTAAACTAGTTTTATTTTTAGGAGGGTGGGGTGGTTATACTAGTTTTATTTTTAGGAGGGTGGGATGGTTAAACTAGTTTTATTTTTAAGAGAGTGGGGTGGTTAAACTAGTTTTATTCTTAGGAGGATGGGATGGTTAAACTAGTTTTATTTTTAGGAGGATGGGGTGGTTAAACTAGTTTTATTTTTAGGAGGGTGGGGTGGTTAAACTAGTTTTATTTTTTGGAGGATGGGGTGGTTAAGCTAGTTTTATTTTTAGGAGGGTGGGGTGGTTAGACTAGTTTTATATTTAGGAGGGTGGGGTGGGTAAACTAGTTTTATTTTTTGGAAGGTGGGGTGGTTAAACTAGTTTTATTTTTAGGAGGATGGGGTGGTTAAACTAGTTTTATTTTTAGGAGGGTGGGGTGGTTAGACTAGTTTTATTATTAGGAGGGTGGGGTGGTTAAACTAGTTTTATTTTTAGGAGGGTGAGGTGGTTAGACTAGTTTTATTTTTAGGAGGGTGGGGTGGTTAGACTAGTTTTATTATTAGGAGGGTGGGGTGGTTAAACTAGTTTTATTTTTAGGAGGGTGAGGTGGTTAAACTAGTTTCATTTTAGAAGGGTGAGGGGGTTAGACTAGTTTTATTTTTAGGAGGGTGGGGTGGTTAAATTAGTTTTATATTTAGGAGGGTGAGGTGGTTAAACTAGTTTTATTTTTAGGAGGGTGGGGTGGTTAAACTAGTTTTATTTTCAGGAGGGTGGGATGGTTAAGCTAGTTTTATTTTTAGGAGGGTGGGGTGGTTAAGCTAGATTTATTTTTAGGAGGGTGGGGTGGTTAGACTAGCTTTATTTTTGAGAGGGTGGGGTGGTTAAACTAGTTTTATTTTCAGGAGGGTGGGGTGGTTAAGCTAGTTTTATTTTTAGGAGAGTGGGGTGGTTAAACTAGTTTTATTTTTAGGAGGGTGGGGTGGTTAAACTAGTTTTATTTTTAGGAGGGTGGGGTGGTTAAACTAGTTTTATTTTTAGGAGAGTGGGGTGGTTAAACTAGTTTTATTTTTAGGAGAGTGGGGTGGTTAAACTAGTTTTATTTTTAGGAGGGTAGGGTGGTTAAACTAGTTTTATTTTTAGGAGAGTGGGGTGGTTAAACTAGTTTTATTCTTAGGAGGATGGGGTGGTTAAACTAGTTTTATTTTTAGGAGGGTGGGGTGGTTAAACTAGTTTTATTTTTAGGAGAGTGGGGTGGTTAAACTAGTTTTATTTTTAGGAGGATGGGGTGGTTAAATTAGTTTTATTTTTAGGAGGGTGGGGGTGGTTAGACTAGTTTTATTTTTAGGAGAGTGGGGTGGTTAAACTAGTTTTATTTTTAGGAGAGTGGGGTGGTTAAACTAGTTTTATTTTTAGGAGGGTGGGGTGGTTAAACTAGTTTTATTTTTAGGAGGGTGGGGTGGTTAAACTAGTTTTATTTCTAGGAGGGTGGGGTGGTTAAACTAGTTTATTTTTAGGAGGGTGGGGTGGTTAGACTAGTTTTATTTTTAGGAGGGTGGGGTGGTTAAACCAGTTTTATTTTTAGGGGGGTGGGGTGGTTAAACTAGTTTTATTTTTAGGAGAGTGGGGTGGTTAAACTAGTTTTATTTTAGGAGGGTGAGGTGGTTAGACTAGTTTTATTTTCAGGAGGATGAGGTGGTTAAACTAGTTCTATTTTTAGGGGGGTGGGGTGGTTAAACTAGTTTTATTTTTAGGAGGGTGGGGTGGTTAAACTAGTTTTATTTTTAGGAGAGTGAGGTGGTTAAACTAGTTTTAATTTTAGGAGAGTGGGGTGGTTAAACTAGTTTTATTTTTAGGAGGGTGGGGTGGTTAAGCTAGTTTTATTTTCAGGAGGGTGGGGTGGTTAAACTAGTTTTATTTTTAGGAGGGCGGGGTGGTTAAACTAGTTTTATTTTCAGGAGGGTGGGGTGGTTAAACTAGTTTTATTTTTAGGAGGGCGGGGTGGTTAAACTAGTTTTATTTTCAGGAGGGTGGGGTGGTTAAGCTAGTTTTATTTTTAGGAGGGTGTGGTGGTTAAACTAGTTTTATTTTTAGGAGGGTGGGGTGGGTAAGCTAGTTTTATTTTCAGGAGGGTGGGGTGGTTAAACTAGTTTTATTTTTAGGAGAGTGAGGTGGTTAAACTAGTTTTAATTTTAGGAGAGTGAGGTGGTTAAACTAGTTTTATTTTTAGGAGAGTGAGGTGGTTAAACTAGTTTTATTTTTAGGAGGGTGGGGTGGTTAAACTAGTTTTATTTTTAGGAGGGTGGGGTGGTTAAGCTAGTTTTATTTTCAGGAGGGTGGGGTGGTTAAACTAGTTTTATTTTTAGGAGGGTGGGGTGGTTAAACTAGTTTTATTTTCAGGAGGGTGGGGTGGTTAAACTAGTTTTATTTTTAGGAGGGTGGGGTGGTTAAGCTAGTTTTATTTTCAGGAGGGTGGGGTGGTTAAACTAGTTTTATTTTTAGGAGGGTGGGGTGGTTAAACTAGTTTTATTTTCAGGAGGGTGGGGTGGTTAAACTAGTTTTATTTTTAGGAGGGCGGGGTGGTTAAACTAGTTTTATTTTCAGGAGGGTGGGGTGGTTAAGCTAGTTTTATTTTTAGGAGGGTGGGGTGGTTAAACTAGTTTTATTTTTAGGAGGGTGGGGTGGGTAAGCTAGTTTTATTTTTAGGAGGGTGGGGTGGTTAAGCTAGTTTTATTTTTAGGAGGGTGGGGTGGGTAAGCTAGTTTTATTTTCAGGAGGGTGGGGTGGTTAAACTAGCTTTATTTTTAGGAGGGTGGGGTGGTTAAACTAGTTTTATTTTTAGGAGGGTGAGGTGGTTAAACTAGCTTTATTTTTAGGAGGATGGGGTGGTTAAACTAGTTTTATTTTTAGGAGGGTGAGGTGGTTAAACTAGTTTTATTTTTAGGAGAGTGGGGTGGTTAAACTAGTTTTATTTTTAGGAGAGTGAGGTGGTTAAACTAGTTTTATTTTTAGGAGGGTGGGGTGGTTAAACTAGTTTTATTTTTAGGAGGGTGGGGTGGTTAAACTAGTTTTATTTTTAGGAGGGTGGGGTGGTTAAACTAGTTTTATTTTTAGGAGGGTGAGGTGGTTAAACTAGTTTTATTTTTAGGAGAGTGGGGTGGTTAAACTAGTTTTATTTTTAGGAGGGTGAGGTGGTTAAACTAGTTTTATTTTTAGGAGGGTGGGGTGGTTAAGCTAGTTTTATTTTCAGGAGGGTGGGGTGGTTAAACTAGTTTTATTTTTAGGAGGGTGGGGTGGTTAAACTAGTTTTATTTTCAGGAGGGTGGGGTGGTTAAACTAGTTTTATTTTTAGGAGGGCGGGGTGGTTAAACTAGTTTTATTTTCAGGAGGGTGGGGTGGTTAAGCTAGTTATATTTTTAGGAGGGTGGGGTGGTTAAACTAGTTTTATTTTTAGGAGGGTGGGGTGGGTAAGCTAGTTTTATTTTTAGGAGGGTGGGGTGGTTAAACTAGTTTTATTTTTAGGAGGGTGGGGTGGGTAAGCTAGTTTTATTTTCAGGAGGGTGGGGTGGTTAAACTAGCTTTATTTTTAGGAGGGTGGGGTGGTTAAACTAGTTTTATTTTTAGGAGGGTGAGGTGGTTAAACTAGCTTTATTTTTAGGAGGATGGGGTGGTTAAACTAGTTTTATTTTTAGGAGGGTGAGGTGGTTAAACTAGTTTTATTTTTAGGAGAGTGGGGTGGTTAAACTAGTTTTATTTTTAGGAGAGTGAGGTGGTTAAACTAGTTTTATTTTTAGGAGGGTGGGGTGGTTAAACTAGTTTTATTTTTAGGAGGGTGGGGTGGTTAAACTAGTTTTATTTTTAGGAGGGTGGGGTGGTTAAACTAGTTTTATTTTTAGGAGGGTGAGGTGGTTAAACTAGTTTTATTTTTAGGAGAGTGGGGTGGTTAAACTAGTTTTATTTTTAGGAGAGTGAGGTGGTTAAACTAGTTTTATTTTTAGGAGGGTGGGGTGGTTAAACTAGTTTTATTTTTAGGAGGGTGGGGTGGTTAAACTAGTTTTATTTTTAGGAGGGTGAGGTGGTTAAACTAGCTTTATTTTTAGGAGGGTGGGGTGGTTAAACTAGTTTTATTTTTAGGAGGGTGGGGTGGTTAAACTAGTTTTATTTTTAGGAGGGTGGGGTGGTTAAACTAGTTTTATTTTTAGGAGGGTGGGGTGGTTAAACTAGTTTTATTTTTAGGAGAGTGAGGTGGTTAAACTAGTTTTATTTTTAGGAGGGTGGGGTGGTTAAACTAGTTTTATTTTTAGGAGGATGGGGTGGTTAAACTAGTTTTATTTTTAGGAGAGTGAGGTGGTTAAACTAGTTTTATTTTTAGGAGGGTGGGGTGGTTAAACTAGTTTTATTTTTAGGAGGGTGGGGTGGTTAAACTAGTTTTATTTTTAGGAGGGTGGGGTGGTTAAACTAGTTTTATTTTTAGGAGGGTGAGGTGGTTAAACTAGTTTTATTTTTAGGAGGGTGAGGTGGTTAAACTAGCTTTATTTTTAGGAGGGTGGGGTGGTTAAACTAGTTTTATTTTTAGGAGGGTGGGGTGGTTAAACTAGTTTTATTTTTAGGAGGGTGGGGTGGTTAAACTAGTTTTATTTTTAGGAGGGTGGGGTGGTTAAACTAGTTTTATTTTTAGGAGAGTGAGGTGGTTAAACTAGTTTTATTTTTAGGAGGGTGAGGTGGTTAAACTAGCTTTATTTTTAGGAGGATGGGGTGGTTAAACTAGTTTTATTTTTAGGAGGGTGAGGTGGTTAAACTAGTTTTATTTTTAGGAGAGTGGGGTGGTTAAACTAGTTTTATTTTTAGGAGAGTGAGGTGGTTAAACTAGTTTTATTTTTAGGAGGGTGGGGTGGTTAAACTAGTTTTATTTTTAGGAGGGTGGGGTGGTTAAACTAGTTTTATTTTTAGGAGGGTGGGGTGGTTAAACTAGTTTTATTTTTAGGAGGGTGAGGTGGTTAAACTAGTTTTATTTTTAGGAGAGTGGGGTGGTTAAACTAGTTTTATTTTTAGGAGAGTGAGGTGGTTAAACTAGTTTTATTTTTAGGAGGGTGGGGTGGTTAAACTAGTTTTATTTTTAGGAGGGTGGGGTGGTTAAACTAGTTTTATTTTTAGGAGGGTGAGGTGGTTAAACTAGCTTTATTTTTAGGAGGGTGGGGTGGTTAAACTAGTTTTATTTTTAGGAGGGTGGGGTGGTTAAACTAGTTTTATTTTTAGGAGGGTGGGGTGGTTAAACTAGTTTTATTTTTAGGAGGGTGGGGTGGTTAAACTAGTTTTATTTTTAGGAGGGTGGGGTGGGTAAGCTAGTTTTATTTTCAGGAGGGTGGGGTGGTTAAACTAGCTTTATTTTTAGGAGGGTGGGGTGGTTAAACTAGTTTTATTTTTAGGAGGGTGAGGTGGTTAAACTAGCTTTATTTTTAGGAGGATGGGGTGGTTAAACTAGTTTTATTTTTAGGAGGGTGAGGTGGTTAAACTAGTTTTATTTTTAGGAGAGTGGGGTGGTTAAACTAGTTTTATTTTTAGGAGAGTGAGGTGGTTAAACTAGTTTTATTTTTAGGAGGGTGGGGTGGTTAAACTAGTTTTATTTTTAGGAGGGTGGGGTGGTTAAACTAGTTTTATTTTTAGGAGGGTGAGGTGGTTAAACTAGCTTTATTTTTAGGAGGGTGGGGTGGTTAAACTAGTTTTATTTTTAGGAGGGTGGGGTGGTTAAACTAGTTTTATTTTTAGGAGGGTGGGGTGGTTAAACTAGTTTTATTTTTAGGAGGGTGGGGTGGTTAAACTAGTTTTATTTTTAGGAGGATGGGGTGGTTAAACTAGTTTTATTTTTAGGAGGATGAGGTGGTTAAACTAGTTTTATTTTTAGGAGGGTGGGGTGGTTAAACTAGTTTTATTTTTAGGAGGGCGGGGTGGTTAAACTAGTTTTATTTTTAGGAGGATGGGGTGGTTAAACTAGTTTTATTTTTAGGAGGGTGAGGTGGTTAAACTAGTTTTATTTTTAGGAGGGTGAGGTGGTTAAACTAGTTTTATTTTTAGGATGATGGGGTGGTTAAACTAGTTCTATGCCAAGCTAGAAAATTAAAATGTAAGTAATGACTCATCTCCCTTCAAAATACATGTATGTTAGAAAGTTAAAATCAAGTTTAGTCCTCATTATTTAACTTCTTGTCACCAGATTTGGACACTAAACATTTTTTTTTTCACAGATCTAGTATTGTATCAGTTTGTCCCATTTTAATAAATGACTACATTTGACCACAGCCCACAGACAGTGGAGAGACCAGCTGGTCAACTATTAAATAATAAATCACATACCCCCCACATTCATTTTATAATACCACATTAACCATCCCTTTGCTTTTAAAACAGGCAAATAGATTTTAATCAAAGAAACATTTTACATTTGACCAGCCATATAATTAAAGATATTATAAGGACAAGAGAGTTTTGTGTTTTGTGCCTTATCTTCTGATAGAGCATCAGACCAAATCATTGAATTAAACAAGAATCTTAATAACACAGACCTCATTCAGGATGGAATTCCTTTCAAAACAAGATTTTTATATTAAAAGAAAGGTATAAAATGTTTATTTATTAATTGTTATAATATAATACTAAGCTAAAAAGCCACAGACCTGTAAATGGTATCTAAAAATTTTAATTCCGACTATTTTTGTATTTTCTTGCATTTTTACAATTAGCGATTTCACTTTTAAAGAAGACTGTTATTCCAATGTTTTTGCCCTTAGGGACAAGTTATGTCTTATCTTCAAAATCAGCTTTAGGACCTGTATAATGAAGACTTACGCTAATTTTGGCTAAAGAAAATTTATAATTTACAAAGGAATGAAATGGTAACATGTTTAATTTAAACTTTTACATAAAACGTCAATAATTTCATCTAAAAAAAAATGCATTGGTAACCATATGAACATGAAACCGACAACCCCTACAAAAAAGGGAGTCTCTTTTTCAGAAAGAGAGGCTTAAACTTTAGATTTATAAGATGAATGCCTTTTGATTTCCATACAAACGTCAAACCTGCCCATGTGGTCACCTCTAATTAAGCAGTCACCTGTATAAAAAGGTCACCTTTTTCTTGTCCTGTCATAGGAAATTTCATATGAATTGAACCTCTTTTAAGAGGTCACCTGCCTTGTAAGGTTACTTTTTCTTTGTCCTAAAGGTGACCTCTTAACACAGGTTTGACTACTTTATTCATAAAAATAGAAATGCTTCCAAAACTCCATTTTTAGAAAGTTTCCAATAACATACTAGCAATAAAAACATAGATATCTAATTTAGTGTACACGACACGTTTCTGTAATAACCTTCATCAAGGTGACGCTTAAAATAGAAAGATTGGAAAGACTAATAATGTAAAGTTTTGGGAGCAACGAAGCCAAAGGGCCAAAACAGGATCGTTAAAAACAGCTCAGGAGAACCTTAGTTTTATTAATATTTACATTATTTAGGAAATGTAATACATGTACTTTGTATCTTCTGCCTAACAAAATTTTGTAGATTCATCTGTAAAATTTAACCTTTTGTCAAAAACACAATTTGAAGTAAGCAATTTAAGTGGTCTATTATTTGAGATGAAAGTTTTAAATCTACGATTTGACAATACCCTGTACTTAAAGCTTAAATGTAGTAGGAGGAGAATAGCTTGTTGATGAATGATAATTTAGTTAAGATTGGTGGTCATTACGACATGTTCCCATGGTGTATATGTCACAAAGGTCAACGAAGGCATTTGACACGGTATCATGTGACCAATTAGACCGATATATACTATCTATCTACATTAAAAAAATTACTTCAAGTTCAGACTAAGTGAAATGTATTAGGTACTAAATGACAAGATTAAATAACAACAAGTTACACCAGGTGCAGCATGATACAACGAGGGCTTCAACCTCAACTAGTTTTACTGAATATTATTTTTTCTCCAGTGAAAGTCATCACTAAGTGAAATGTAGTTGTTACTTGTTTAAAGTCTAAATGACAAGATTAAGCAATAACAAGTTACGCCAGACGCACCATGATACAACAACCCAACCGCAGAAAGTCGACCAGGGTTTCAACCTGAACCAGTTTTACTGAAAATTATTTTTCTCCAGTGAAAGTAATCACTAAGTGGTGTCCATTTGAAAAGTGAAGAAGGGCATTTCATAGGGAATTTTGAGGAAAAACAATTCATTGACATCAGAATTAAAATAAAATTTACAAATTTTGGACACAGGCTTCTTTTGTTAGCCCACATATCATAGAAAAGGTTAAGGCTACAGCTAATTGTCTAAGAAAAGTGTGAAGATATACCAAAGGGAGGTAATCAGAGTCCAAAACCAAAGGACAGACAGCACAATGGCCGAAAAAAAAAGGACAAACAACAATCTACAAAACATTACACATAAAACTAAAGATCGAGTAACACGAACCCCACTAAAAACCGGGGATGAACATTTTTTTTTTGCTTGACCACTCCAACGCAGCGGCCAAGAAAAAAAAACACGAGCAAGTGTGGAGATCTAATTTTAATTTCATTGCTCCTACACAAGCATTACTGCAATCAAGTTACTCTAAAATTGTCCAATCAGAAAACTGTATTCATTGGACATTATGTCCTGATTGGACCTTTCTTTTGTATTAAAGTACAAGTACAAAACTGTATTCATTGGACATTATGCTCTGATTGGACCTTTCTTTTGTATTAAAGTACAAGTACAAAACTGTATTCATTGGACATCATGCTCTGATTGGACCTTTCTTTTGTATTAAAGTACAAGTACAAAACTGTATTCATTGGACATCATGCTCTGATTGGACCTTTCATTTGTATTAAAGTACAAGTACAAAACTGTATTCATTGGACATCATGCTCTGATTGGACCTTTCATTTGTATTAAAGTACAAGTACAAAACTGTATTCATTGGACATTATGCTCTGACTGGACCTTTCTTTTGTATTAAAGTACAAGTACAAAACTGTATTCATTGAACATCATGCTCTGATCGGACCTTTCATTTGTATTAAAGTACAAGTACAAAACTGTATTCATTGGACATTATGCTCTGATTGGACCTTTCTTTTGTATTCAAGTACAAAAATTGTTCTCAAAATTTTATGACCACAACCCCAGATGTTTTTTTTAAGAGATCCTATTATAAAAGGCAATTTCTGCTTACACAGTTAAACATGATATAACTTTACACTGTACTTGATGACTTATATTATGTAACACACCACAGTCTATAAGATGACATGTTAATTTCTTCCGGTGTATAATCACCTGTTATACTAAAAGTGTATAGTTACCTGTATATGCTAATGTTTAAAGGTACAGGTCTATTAAACTCCCATGAATGAAAATATGTTTGTACCATTATAACATTCCCACCTTTACTTTTTATAAGATTTGAAGAAAAAAAATATTTTCTTGCTTTTTGGATTAAAAACTTTTTTTCTCTAAAACTTCCAACTTTTGCCACTCATGATTAAATCAGATGGTTTTAAGATTATATCATTATTATCTTGTTGTCAGAAGTACATATTTTATATCTATTGGTCAGAAAGTAGACCCTAATTACATGTAAAGACTGTGGCTACATTTTAATATCTTTGACATTTTGTAATGTATACATAAACCCATAGACTTCACATAAAACTGATATTTTCATTTTAGGCTATGCAAATGTATAGCTGATGACAACTGATAGGGAGGGTGTTTTAACCATAAGGTACCAAGTGGATCTTATAAGACCACAACAATCTCTAGATGGACTGTAACTCCAAACAAACAAACACACATCCATGTTTTGTTCCATCAATAATATAAATTATTAACTGTCTTAACATAATTATCAAAGAAGTAGCCTGCCCACTTAATTAATTGCAGCAGGTACCCCCTTCCTATCCCCATTCACACAGGTGTCAAAAGGAATGTGGCTAAAATTACCTCCAGCACAAAAGAGCTATTCAAATTAATGGCCATCTCAAAATACATAATCTAAGACAAATTAATCTGATAAATGATATTTAACTTCAAAGGGGCCATCTGGAAGTATTTATCTACTTAACCTTCAAATGATGATCTCTTAGCTTAATTTATAAAAGGAAAAACCTTTGCAAAGCAATAAAAAACATGCTAAACCTTTATGGTGGTGTAATGGTTAGCATCCAGCTTTAAAAGAGAAAGAGCACAGACTGGCTGAAAGTATTTCCTATGGTATCTATTTGGCGGTGACCACACATACCTGAAATATCGTTTTGTTATTGATGCTCATAAAATACTTGACATACAAGTAGATTGGTAGTATTAGTGCAATTCCAAGTAATTGGAAACAACTTATTTTAGATGAAAATATAAAACTTGACAGAATATGCAATGAAATAGTTGATCAAATAAAAGCAGAAAACAAACCTTGTAAATATTTCTATAAATTATTTATTCGAGAGTTCAGCAAGAACCTATAAATTGTCACAAAAAATGGGAAAATGATTTAGAAATGTCTATAGAAGATTGGCATGATATTTATTCACTGTCATTTTGTATAACTAAAGATGCAAAACTATAAAATGTTCAGTTTAAACTACTGCATAGACTTTTACCTGTCAATTCATTCCTATATAAATGTGGACTTAAAGAAACAGAATTATGTACTTTTTGTATGGAAACTAAGGAAAACTTGTTACCTTTATTTTGGAATTGTAATTTAGCTAAAAAAAAATGGTTTGCTATTAAAAACTTTTTAATGATTTGTGGTAGATAACTCTGGGAATATCTGAGAGTTACATTGAGAACCAAAATACAGTGAATAATATTTTGTAAATTTTAAAATGTTATATAAGTGCAGATGCAAGGGGGAAAGTCCACACTTACATGGAGGTCTTCAATACCTAAAATATTATAATATGAAACAGGCACGGCCAATGAATGCTTGCGAATCTGAAAATCATCTGGCAATTTCATGCTCATCCAGTGCATCAAAAAGTGTCGAGATTTTTTGGGTCGAGATATATCGGCGACGAATTTTGCTTAGGACCGAATCTAGTCTCATTCAATCGAACTGTCATTCCTTACGAAATCTCAAAAGTTAACTTCTGCGTAGAAACAAAAATTCTTGTCAGTATGTCAGAAGAGATTAAATAAATTAAAAAATATCAATATAAGTAAAACAAGCTAACAAAATGACTTTTATTACACACGGGTTCCGGGTTTCAGTGGTATCGGACGTACGAGAGAGGGTACAAGAATTCAGGATCACCTTTGCGCTTTATGTTAAGAAGATCTTCAGTAGTTGAGTGTGTTAGTGTGTTACACGGAACGTGCTTACAATGCGTCAACATTTTTTTTAGCCGTCAGTATGTGCAGCCATGTTTGTCAAAAAATCCTATGTACACATTTTATACCATAAAGAGCTCGCTAACGCTCGCATGTTAAAATAGAGAAAAATTCCACTTTTTACATGTCCCCAAAACAGACAGAACAAATTAATCAAAAATGGCTTAATATTGATGCTGCAATGAATGGCTGATTATCTTTAGATATATATATTATTGTCTTTGTTAATGTATTTTAAACTGTTGGTATGAAAACAAAATAACACTTGTATGTATAATTATTTGTGTATTATATATGTATTGAAATTCATTTGTATGTAAAACTTTTTCTATTTTTAAAATAAACAATTACACAATAAAAGTAGATTGGAGGTCGCTTACTGTTAAATAATGAAGTTCCCTTCTGTATAAATTTTGATATTTTGCAATGAAATACACAAATATTCTAGTTATCTTACTTGAGGAGGTTGGATCGTATTATACCTGCACATCTTTTTCGCACATTGCTGTCAGGAGTATTTCATCATAAAACTGTGATTTTTAAGGGCAAAATGTAACAGAAAAGTAAGAGTAACGGCTAGAAAACAAATTATTCAAAAACCCTGTGAACACTTTAATAAAGATTAGTAAATTATTGTAAGAGTTATCTCCCTTTAATACTTGCTATGCCACATGATTGTCTTCAAATCAAAATATTGACAAAACAACCTCGGTGACCCTATTTTTTTAAAAGCTTGTTTTGTTCTAGATACAACCGAGCACATTCTATGCAAAAATGGGGAACTTGGTATTTCTTGCAACATAGTTATGAGAGAAAGAGTGTTTGTTGTATGGAGGAAAAAAATTCTAGGTGAAAATCTGCTATTTTGGGGGAGGGATGTTTTCCGATCTCAGGTATTGCAAACTTACTTCAGAGTCATCCTAATAGCATTGTCTTTTGAGATTATGCAAGATATTTGCAGAAGACCTCTTTTAAAATGCATCATTTGTTGTGATCCAAAGTTGGTACCCCACACAAAGATGGGCAACTAGAAAAAAAAGAAATTTTTTGTTTTTTCAGCCCAGAACATATCATCAGGCAAAAAATTGAGAACTTGGTATTTCTTTTTGAAATTTGATCCAACCTCCTTAAGGTAATATCATTATGATGCTTATTATTTAACAAGCAAAGGATGTATGATCTAAACAAAACTTTTGTGAAAATTTCAATGTACCTTCTTGCCTTTTGGGCCATTGTTTTAATATTTATTGGTTTAATAAATTACTGGGATGTCTGACCTGTGATGATAGCACTGGTCATTCCTATCAAATTGTTGTAGGTGACACCTGACCACCTACAGTGTTGATTACAGATTGTAATACAGGTCATTTTGATATTTTATGCTAAATACATTCATTACAAAAATAACATTTGCAACTTGTTTCCTGTAAAAAGACATCTGTGACCTGCTTTTCTTTAGCCCCTCTGAGATTGATATAAATGTATAGGAATGGTCAAATTTTGTTTCATTTCATATTCTCAAAAATATCTGTTCCAATCCCACTCATGGTGAGGTGTACTCAATACAACATTATATGATAAAGGTTGTCAGTGAATTGCAGCTGGTCGGTGGTTTTCTTTCGGTTCCTCCACCAATAAAACTGACCGTAACGATATAACTGAAATATTGTTGAAATTGGTGTTAATCTTCTTAAACTCTAAAATCTCTGTAAATTTCTTAACGAAGTTACATCACATTATGTAAATTGACAAATGTGTGACCCTTTTGTTCAACCATCACAAGTTTACATATAGAACTTATGTACATCGTCTCCGAATATAAAAATTTATATGTATGGAGGCTTAGGAACAGGTAAAAATGTATGGAGGCTTAGGAACAGGTAAAAATGTATGGAGGCTTAGGAACAGGTAAAAATGTATGGAGGCTTAGGAACAGGTAAAAATGTATGGAGGCTTAGGAACAGGTAAAAATGTATGGAGGCTTAGGAACAGGTAAAATGTATGGAGGCTTAGGAACAGGTAAAAATGTATGGAGGCTTAGGAACAGGTAAAAATGTATGAAGGCTTAGGAACAGGTAAAATGTATGGAGGCTTAGGAACAGGTAAAAATGTATGGAGGCTTAGGAACAGGTAAAAATGTATGGAGGCTTAGGAACAGGTAAAAATGTATACTGAGGCTTAGGAACAGGTAAAAATGTATGGAGGCTTAGGAACAGGTAAAAATGTATGGAGGCTTAGGAACAGGTAAAAATGTATGGAGGCTAAGGAACAGGTAAAAATGTATGGAGGCTTAGGAACAGGTAAAAATGTATACTGAGGCTTAGGAACAGGTAAAAATGTATGGAGGCTTAGGAACAGGTAAAAATGTATACTGAGGCTTAGGAACAGGTAAAAATGTATGGAGGCTTAGGAACAGGTAAAAATGTATGGAGGCTCTTAGGAACAGGTAAAAATGTATGGAGGCTTAGGAACAGGTAAACATGTATGGAGGCTTAGGAACAGGTAAAAATGTATGGAGGTTTAGGGACAGGTAAAAATGTATGGAGGCTTAGGAACAGGTAAACATGTATGGAGGCTTAGGAACAGGTAAAAATGCAACGCTTATCAAGCATTTCTAACATTTTGCATTGAAAATACAAATAAATTGTACATTCCAAGACAATGTATTCGGTTCATCCTGCAGCATTAAATCTCAAAAACTCAGAAAAACAATGAAGTTTCAATACCCCAAAAATAATGTCAAAAACCCACAAAAACATCCCACAACTTGACGTCTAAAGTGAAATTCTGTCAAAAGTAAACTTTGATACACTTCAAACTCTCGAAAATGTCAGTGATATTTTTTTTTAGAATAGGTTTTTTTTCCCCAATGTATTTCATTAAATAAAGAATTTACTAAAATGTAACATTTATTTCTACTTTCTCATAAAAAACTCCAGAATATACTTGACATCTATGATAGAGGTTAATGTAATTGTTACGGCTGACTGGTTTCTAAGTATAAAGTTCATTATAGGGTTGACTGATGTAGTTTTTGTTCTTTGCATGATTTCTTTACCATGATTTCTTTGCATGATTTCTTGAACTAAATATGTTTGTTGTAAAATAAGGACAAATTCCTACGCGACACTTGACTTCAATATTAAAAGCCATTAATTTTGTGGTAGTCAATTATATCCCACCATGCATCAGTCCTCAAGATCCCAAAATGGTGACACGATACACGAGGCTCTTAATGGGGAATGATATGATTACCACAAGCTTCAATTTAAAGGATCTCAGAGAAACCCCTGACCTGCACCAAGTCGCTGACAAACTTTATCACATAATGTTGTATCGAGTACACCTCACCATGAATGGGGTTCGAACTCACAATGTTAGTGGTGATAGACACTGATTGCATAGGTAGTTATAAATCCAACTACCATATGATCATGACCACGACGGCCCCACTCTCTTGATGGGGTATGATATAACTAGTATTACTGTGAGCACAGCTCACTAAGATATACCCCCCGCTCCCCACATTTGTCCAACCTATTTCCATAACCAAAATATTACTGATTGTTCCGACCAAAAATGAAAGGGACCCTTCTCTCTTCACCGGTAAGCTGCTGATAAAATTTCAAAACATTCTGAGAAACACTACTCAAGTTATCATACGACATAGTGTAAACATCCAATAACTCTGGAACGGCAAAATTGAAAATTGTCAAAAAAGAAAGGGATCCTCCTCTCTTCACCAGTAAACAGCTGATACAATTTTAAAAGATTCTAAGAAACACAACTCAAGTTATCGTACGACATAGGATTTGTCTACAGACGGACGGACAGATGGACGGACGGACATGGTGAAACCAGTATACCCCCCTACAACTTCGTTGCGGGGGGTATAATTACCACATGCTTCAATAAAAGGATCCTGAAATGGTGACATGATGCATGAGGCTCTCGAAGGGTTTATTATGACCTTTGACTAAATATTTGAAGACCAACTGAATAAAATGGAAAAATGTGTCCCCACTTCCAGCTAAAGTAAACAGGAGCATAACTCCAGAACGGTTCCTGACCTTGCGTATAAATATCAAATGATTTGCTTAAGCTAGTGAGTGGAAACAAAACATGAGATGTACGGACGGACGTACAGAAGGACATAGATAAACTTTAATGCCCTAGACGCCCGGACTTGGGGGGGCATAAAAATTGGAGAATATATATTTGTTGGTACAGTAACAAACTAAATGCAACGGTTACTAAACATACTAAATACTATAATTATGTAATTAGCTCTAATTCCACAAACACAGATAATTTAAACGTACCCCTCCCCTTTTAAATCAACAAACAGTACGGCAGGATTTTAAAACATTTTTAACCTTTAACCTCTCTCTGTGTAGATCAAGGTAATGCCATACTAAACACATTAATAAGCTTTACTGCATACTCTCACAACATAGTAATTCTACCCAGACAGATCTTGGCAATTAGAGAATTTTTATGCACTGAATTTTTTATGCACAGAATAACACTGTCTTGTCTGACAGATTGTGTAACTTACACCATGACTGATAGCTTAATTAGCATCTCAAAAATGTCATTCAGTTTGAACTTTAACCCTTTGATTTAAAACCAATTATGCTGAAAGGTTAAAGGTTAACAATATTCATTCTAATTCAAATTCAAAATGTTTATTGGATAAAGCACAGAAGATATTGGCGTAATCCAAGCAATACACAAAAGACAAAATAGACATAATACTAGATACCAATAAAAACATATATATTCAATATCTTATAGGTGACCTTTAATATCATATACCTATATCTAAGTAGGTCCAGCTGACACGGAGTCAAATTTGTTAATTTCAAAGGCCTCTTTTAGGAAAGAGCACATTTCTATTGCACTTTTAGAGTTTAAGTTGGGTTCAGTAATTTTCTGACTGAATAGATGTCATTATCAACATCCAAAAATACATATTGTGGGCAATTCAATATAAAGTGTTTTTCATCTTCCATTACATTTCACAAAATTTACAAAATCTTTCTGAGGCTGGAATTTTCGGTCTTGAGTACCTCCCAGTTTCAATTGCTAAGGAGTGTGCATTTACTCTTATTTTTGTCAATAATGATCTTCCTGATCTTGTTAAATTAAATTTAAGATAATCTTTTAAATCAAGGGATGAGCAAATATTGCTATAAAAACGTAATTTACCTTCATTACTTGACTTTATATGCTCTAATTGATCAAGTACTTTATTACTAAGGTAGTGTTTATTGTTACAGAAACTGACATCCATCATTTCAAATTTACAGTTTCTGAAATTGACATCTGGTTAAAAAGGCCACCACATAAAAATTATGTATAAAACAAACGATATACAAGATTAAGATCAGGGTCTGTTAGACAGATATTAGAACGGAGGACAGGATTGTCTCTTATGTTAGACAGACATTAGAACGGAGTACAGAATTGTCTCTTATGTTAGACAGACATTAGAACGGAGGACAGGATTGTCTCTTATGTTAGACAGACATTAGAACGGAGGACATGATTGTCTCTTATGTTAGACAGACATTAGAACGGAGGACAGGATTGTCTCTTATGTTAGACAGACATTAGAACGGAGGACAGAATTGTCTCTTATGTTAGACAGACATTAGAACGAAGGACAGGATTGTCTCTTATGTTAGACAGACATTAGAACGGAGGACAGGATTGTCTCTTATGTTAGACAGACATTAGAACGGAGGACATGATTGTCTCTTATGTTAGACAGACATTAGAACGGAGGACAGGATTGTCTCTTATGTTAGACAGGCATTAGAACAGAGGACAGGATTATCTCTTATGCTAGACAGACATTAGAACGGAGGACAGGATTGTCTCTTATGTTAGACAGACATTAGAACGGAGGACAGGATTGTCACTAATGTTAGACAGACATTAGAACGGAGGACAGGATTGTCACTAATGTTAGACAGACATTAGAACGGAGGACAGGATTATCTCTTATGTTAGACAGACATTAGAACGGAGGACAGGATTGTCTCTTATGTTAGACAGACATTAGAACGGAGGACAGGATTGTCTCTTATGTTAGACAGACATTAGAACGGAGGACAGGATTGTCTCTTATGTTAAGACAGACATTAGAACGGAGGACAGGATTGTCTCTTATATTAGACAGACATTAGAACGGAGGACAGAATTGTCTCTTATATTAGACAGATATTAGAACAGAGGACAGGATTGTCTCTCATGTTAGACAGACATTAGAACGGAGGACAGGATTGTCTCTTATGTTAGACAGACATTAGAACGGAGGACAGAATTGTCTCTTATGTTAGACAGACATTAGAACGGAGGACAGGATTGTCTCTTATGTTAGACAGACATTAGAACGGAGGACAGGATTGTCTCTTATGTTAGACAGACATTAGAATGGAGGACAGGATTGTCTCTTATGTTAGACAGACATTAGAACGGAGGACAGGATTATCTCTTATGTTAGACAGACATTAGAACGGAGGACAGGATTATCTCTTATGTTAGACAGACATTAGAACGGAGGACAGGATTGTCTCTTATGTTAGACAGGCATTAGAACAGAGGACAGGATTATCTCTTATGCTAGACAGACATTAGAACGGAGGACAGGATTGTCTCTTATGTTAGACAGACATTAGAACGGAGGACAGGATTGTCACTAATGTTAGACAGACATTAGAACGGAGGACAGGATTGTCACTAATGTTAGACAGACATTAGAACGGAGGACAGGATTATCTCTTATGTTAGACAGACATTAGAACGGAGGACAGGATTGTCTCTTATGTTAGACAGACATTAGAATGGAGGACAGGATTGTCTCTTATGTTAGACAGACATTAGAACGGAGGACAGGATTATCTCTTATGTTAGACAGACATTAGAACGGAGGACAGGATTGTCTCTTATGTTAGACAGACATTAGAACGGAGGACAGGATTGTCTCTTATGTTAGACAGACATTAGAACGGAGGACAGGATTGTCACTAATGTTAGACAGACATTAGAACGGAGGACAGGATTGTCACTAATGTTAGACAGACATTAGAACGGAGGACAGGATTATCTCTTATGTTAGACAGACATTAGAACG
Source organism: Bathymodiolus septemdierum (assembly GCA_963383655.1). Taxonomy (NCBI): domain Eukaryota; kingdom Metazoa; phylum Mollusca; class Bivalvia; order Mytilida; family Modiolidae; genus Bathymodiolus; species Bathymodiolus septemdierum. Next base: position 4,462,001 of record OY726525.1, on the reverse strand, counting down.
GAGGACAGGATTGTCTCTTATGTTAGACAGACATTAGAACGGAGGACAGGATTGTCTCTTATGTTAGACAGACATTAGAACGGAGGACAGGATTGTCACTAATGTTAGACAGACATTAGAACGGAGGACAGGATTGTCACTAATGTTAGACAGACATTAGAACGGAGGACAGGATTATCTCTTATGTTAGACAGACATTAGAACGGAGGACAGGATTGCCTCTTATGTTAGACAGACATTAGAACGGAGGACAGGATTGTCTCTTATGTTAGACAGACATTAGAACGGAGGACAGGATTGTCTCTCATGTTAGACAGACATTAGAACGGAGGACAGGATTGTCTCTTATGTTAGACAGACATTAGAACGGAGGACAGGATTGTCTCTTATATTAGACAGACATTAGAACGGAGGACAGAATTGTCTCTTATATTAGACAGATATTAGAACAGAGGACAGGATTGTCTCTCATGTTAGAGAGACATTAGAACGGAGGACAGGATTGTCTCTTATGTTAGACAGACATTAGAACGGAGGACAGAATTGTCTCTTATGTTAGACAGACATTAGAACGGAGGACAGGATTGTCTCTTATGTTAGACAGACATTAGAACGGAGGACAGGATTGTCTCTTATGTTAGACAGACATTAGAATGGAGGACAGGATTGTCTCTTATGTTAGACAGACATTAGAACGGAGGACAGGATTATCTCTTATGTTAGACAGACATTAGAACGGAGGACAGGATTATCTCTTATGTTAGACAGACATTAGAACGGAGGACAGGATTGTCTCTCATGTTAGACAGACATTAGAACGGAGGACAGGATTGTCTCTTATGTTAGACAGACATTAGAACGGAGGACAGGATTGTCTCTTATGTTAGAAAGACATTAGAACGGAGGACAGGATTGTCTCTTATGTTAGACAGACATTAGAACGAAGGACAGGATTGTCTCTCATGTTCATTTACATCCATATCCTGTTCATATACCAAAAATATCAGGCAATTAAGATTTTACTGTAACACTTTAAATAATTCCTAAACACACCAGTCATAATTTTAATGGATGCTCTGTGATATGTAATTATATAATCAACTCATTAAAATTTCAGTCAGATATTTTTCTACTGGGGAAATTCTATCTGAGTGATCAAAGAAAATCCATAGACAAATGTACCTTGTATGCTGTCTGTATAATTAGTTTATAAACACAATGATAAAAACCCTGAAGAAATCTTATGATTTTTTTATTTATTTTACAAAAGGAGAGATAGTACACAGCAACAATCAATGGCGGCCTGTGTAGCCTAGTGGCCAAGATTGCTGAATTCCTACCACAAGCCTTAATAAATGTTAGAAAATAACACAGGGGCAATCCAGAGAAACTGGCAACATAGGGTACACAAGACGAAGAAAAACAAAACAAAAACACAACACAATACACACATAAACACAAATAACATAAATAAGACATCAGCCCTCCTACAAACAACTGGGGGTAAAGACGAACCAAACAAACACAAATAACATAAATAAGACATCAGCCCTCCTACAAACAACTGAGGGTAAAGACGAACCAAACAAACACAAATAACATAAATAAGACATCAGCCCTCCTACAAACAACTGGGGGTAAAGACGAACCAAACAAACATATATAACATAAATAAGACATCAGCCCTCCTACAAACAACTGGAGGTAAAGACGAACCAAACAAACACAAATAACATAAATAAGACATCAGCCCTCCTACAAACAACTGAGGGTAAAGACGAACCAAACAAACACAAATAACATAAATAAGACATCAGCCCTCCTACAAACAACTGGGGGTAAAGACGAACCAAACAAACATATATAACATAAATAAGACATCAGCCCTCCTACAAACAACTGGAGGTAAAGACGAACCAAACAAACACAAATAACATAAATAAGACATCAGCCCTCCTACAAACAACTGGAGGTAAAGACGAACCAAACAAACATATATAACATAAATAAGACATCAGCCCTCCTACAAACAACTGGAGGTAAAGACGAACCAAACAAACACAAATAACATAAATAAGACATCAGCCCTCCTACAAACAACTGGGGGTAAAGACGAACCAAACAAACATATATAACATAAATAAGACATCAGCCCTCCTACAAACAACTGGAGGTAAAGACGAACCAAACAAACACAAATAACATAAATAAGACATCAGCCCTCCTACAAACAACTGGGGGTAAAGACGAACCAAACAAACACAAATAACATAAATAAGACATCAGCCCTCCTACAAACAACTGGAGGTAAAGACGAACCAAACAAACACAAATAACATAAATAAGACATCAGCCCTCCTACAAACAACTGGGGGTAAAGACGCACCAAACAAACACAAATAACATAAATAAGACATCAGCCCTCCTACAAACAACTGGGGGTAAAGACGAACCAAACAAACACAAATAACATAAATAAGACATCAGCCCTCCTACAAACAACTGGGGGTAAAGACGAACCAAACAAACACAAATAACATAAATAAGACATCAGCCCTCCTACAAACAACTGGGGGTAAAGACGAACCAAACAAACACAAATAACATAAATAAGACATCAGCCCTCCTACAAACAACTGGAGGTAAAGACGAACCAAAGAAACACAAATAACATAAATAAGACATCAGCCCTCCTACAAACAACTGGAGGTAAAGACGAACCAAACAAACACAAATAACATAAATAAGACATGGGCCCTCCTACAAACAACTGGAGGTAAAGACGAACCAAACAAACACAAATAACATAAACAAGACATGAGCCCTCCTACAAACAACTGGGGGTAAAGACGAACCGAACAAACACAAATAACATAAATAAGACATCAGCCCTCCTACAAACAACTGGGGGTAAAGACGAACCAAACAAACACAAATAACATAAATAAGACATCAGCCCTCCTACAAACAACTGGAGGTAAAGACGAACCAAACAAACACAAATAACATAAATAAGACATCAGCCCTCCTACAAACAACTGGGGGTAAAGACGAACCAAAGAAACACAAATAACATAAATAAGACATCAGCCCTCCTACAAACAACTGGAGGTAAAGACGAACCAAACAAACACAAATAACATAAATAAGACATCAGCCCTCCTACAAACAACTGGGAGTAAAGACGAACCAAACAAACACAAATAACATAAATAAGACATCAGCCCTCCTACAAACAACTGGGAGTAAAGACGAACCAAACAAACACAAATAACATAAATAAGACATCAGCCCTCCTACAAACAACTGGGAGTAAAGACGAACCAAACAAACACAAATAACATAAATAAGACATCAGCCCTCCTACAAACAACTGGGGGTAAAGACGAACCAAACAAACACAAATAACATAAATAAGACATCAGCCCTCCTACAAACAACTGGGGGTAAAGACGAACCAAACAAACACAAATAACATAAATAAGACATCAGCCCTCCTACAAACAACTGGGGGTAAAGACGAACCAAAGAAACACAAATAACATAAATAAGACATCAGCCCTCCTACAAACAACTGGAGGTAAAGACGAACCAAACAAACACAAATAACATAAATAAGACATCAGCCCTCCTACAAACAACTGGGGGTAAAGACGAACCAAACAAACACAAATAACATAAATAAGTCATCAGCCCTCCTACAAACAACTGGAGGTAAAGACGAACCAAACAAACACAAATAACATAAATAAGTCATCAGCCCTCCTACAAACAACTGGGGGTAAAGACTAACCGAACAAACACAAATAACATAAATAAGACATCAGCCCTCCTACAAACAACTGGGGGTAAAGACGAACCGAACAAACACAAATAACATAAATAAGACATCAGCCCTCCTACAAACAACTGTGGGTAAAGACGAACCAAACAAACACAAATAATGTAAATAAGACATCAGCCCTCCTACAAACAACTGGGGGTAAAGACGAACCAAACAAACACAAATAACATAAATAAGACATCAGCCCTCCTACAAACAACTGGAGGTAAAGACGAACTGAACAAACACAAATAACATAAATAAGACATCAGCCCTCCTACAAACAACTGTGGGTAAAGACGAACCAAACAAACACAAATAATGTAAATAAGACAACAGCCCTCCTACAAACAACTGGGGGTAAAGACGAACCAAACAAACACAAATAACATAAATAAGACATCAGCCCTCCTACAAACAACTGGGGGTAAAGACGAACCAAACAAACACAAATAATGTAAATAAGACAACAGCCCTCCTACAAACAACTGGAGGTAAAGACGAACCAAACAAACACAAATAACATAAATAAGACATCAGCCCTCCTACAAACAACTGGAGGTAAAGACGAACTGAACAAACACAAATAACATAAATAAGACATCAGCCCTCCTACAAACAACTGTGGGTAAAGACGAACCAAACAAACACAAATAATGTAAATAAGACAACAGCCCTCCTACAAACAACTGGGGGTAAAGACGAACCAAACAAACACAAATAACATAAATAAGACATCAGCCCTCCTACAAACAACTGGGGGTAAAGACGAACCAAACAAACACAAATAATGTAAATAAGACAACAGCCCTCCTACAAACAACTGGAGGTAAAGACGAACCAAACAAACACAAATAACATAAATAAGACATCAGCCCTCCTACAAACAACTGGGGGTAAAGACTAAACAAACAAACACAAATAACGTAAATAAGACATCAGCCCTCCTACAAACAACTGGGGGTAAAGACGAACCAAACAAACACAAATAACATAAATAAGACATCAGCCCTCCTACAAACAACTGGAGGTAAAAATGAACCAAACAAACACAAATAACATAAATAAGACATCAGCCCTCCTACAAACAACTGGAGGTAAAGACGAACCAAAGAAACACAAATAACATAAATAAGACATCAGCCCTCCTACAAACAACTGGAGGTAAAGACGAACCAAACAAACACAAATAACATAAATAAGACATCAGCCCTCCTACAAACAACTGGAGGTAAAGACGAACCAAAGAAACACAAATAACATAAATAAGACATCAGCCCTCCTACAAACAACTGGGAGTAAAGACGAACCAAACAAACACAAATAACATAAATAAGACATCAGCCCTCCTACAAACAACTGGAGGTAAAGATGAACCAAACAAACACAAATAACATAAATAAGACATCAGCCCTCCTACAAACAACTGGGGGTAAAGACGAACCAAACAAACACAAATAACATAAATAAGACATCAGCCCTCCTACAAACAACTGGAGGTAAAGACGAACCAAACAAACACAAATAACATAAATAAGACATCAGCCCTCCTACAAACAACTGGGGGTAAAGACGAACCAAACAAACACAAATAACATAAATAAGACATCAGCCCTCCTACAAACAACTGGAGGTAAAGACGAACCAAACAAACACAAATAACATAAATAAGACATCAGCCCTCCTACAAACAACTGGAGGTAAAGACGAACCAAACAAACACAAATAACATAAATAAGACATCAGCCCTCCTACAAACAACTGGAGGTAAAGACGAACCAAACAAACATAAATAACATAAATAAGACATCAGCCCTCCTACAAACAACTGGAGGTAAAGACGAACCAAACAAACACAAATAACATAAATAAGACATCAGCCCTCCTACAAACAACTGGAGGTAAAGACGAACCAAACAAACACAAATAACATAAATAAGACATGAGCCCTCCTACAAACAACTGGGGGTAAAGACGAACCAAACAAACACAAATAACGTAAATAAGACATGAGCCCTCCTACAAACAACTGGAGGTAAAGACGAACCAAACAAACACAAATAACATAAATAAGACATCAGCCCTCCTACAAACAATTGGAGGTAAAGACGAACTGAACAAACACAAATAACGTAAATAAGACATCAGTCCTCCAACAAATATGACAAAAAATATATATGCATGCTGATTTAAATTTAAACTTGTGAGAATTATTTATATATTAACTATTGTTGGACTCTTACAGTACCAAACTCTTTTTAGCAGGTAAATATAGCCCTCCCCCTTTTTTCCCCTCCCCAATCCACACCTTTCATTCACCTATTTCTTAAACAAGTTCTCCACACATCATTATTTAATTGGAATTTAACAACAGATGTTCACCCTATCTTGTATGTACACGTAATTGTAAAATTTGATGATAATTTTCGCCCTAAACCAAACTAATTATATAATAATGTGGTCTTATCCAGATAGTATGCCAAAATATTACCCAGGTCTGAGAGACATATTACCCGACCGAATGCAAAATATTACTGAGTGACATATTAGTTTTACCCGACCGAAGGGGAGGGTAATATGTCTCTCAGATCTGGGTAATATTTTGGTATATTACCTGGACAAGACCACATTAATATCATTATTATACTGAGTGTCTAATTGTCCAGGTATATATGCCAAAATATTACAGTACCAAATATCACTCCAGAAACTTACACGAAGTATAATAATACATTATATAACATATCTAATTAAATTTGATTTGTAGCCCGCAGCTTAAATCATATTACAAGTTACTATTTGAAAACGGAAATGTTTTATTTTTTCCCATGTTCATGTGAATCTATACATAGGCCAAAATAACTACAGTAACACCTGTCTAAAACCAGTCCCTGAATAAACTGAATACCTGTATAAAACAAACTTTAAATGAAGACAACATGTAGGAAATATTTGTTAATTTAACCTGTATAAACCGAACACCTGCCTATTACGAACACAAATGTTGGCCCCAAGTAGGTTAGAGTTAGAGAGGTGGGATAGTTAAGTATCTCAATGCATATCTGACCCGATAAGAGGGGGTGCACTTTGGTTGGAGTGACATAATAAGAGAGAGTACACTTTGGTTGGAGTGACATAATAAGTGGGGGTGCACTTTGGTTGGAGTGACATAATAAGAGGGGGTGCACTTTGGTTGGAGTGACATAATAAGAGGGGGTACACTTTGGTTGGAGTGGCATAATAAGAGGGGGTGCACTTTGGTTGGAATGACATAATAAGTGGGGGTACACTTTGGTTGGAGTGACATAATAAGAGGAGGTACACTTTGGTTGGAGTGACATAATAAGAGGGAGTACACTTTGGTTGGAGTGACATAATAAGAGGAGGTACACTTTGGTTGGAGTGACATAATAAGAGGGAGTACACTTTGGTTGGAGTGACATAATAAGGGGGAGTACACATTGGTTGGAGTGACATAATAAGAGGGGGTGCACTTTGGTTGGAGTGACATAATAAGAGGGAGTACACTTTGGTTGGAGTGGCATAATAAGAGGGGGTGCACTTTGGTTGGAGTGGCATAATAAGAGGGGGTACACTTTGGTTAGAGTGGCATAATAAGAGGGGGTACACTTTGGTTAGAGTGACATAATAAGAGGGGGTACACTTTGGTTGGAGTGACATAATAAGAGGGGGTACACTTTGGTTGGAGTGACATAATAAGAGGGGGTACACTTTGGTTGGAGTGACATAATAAGAGGGGGTACACTTTGGTTAGAGTGACATAATAAGAGGGGGTACACTTTGGTTGGAGTGACATAATAAGAGGGGGTACACTTTGGTTGGAGTGACATAATAAGTGGGGGTACACTTTGGTTGGAGTGACATAAGACGGGGTACACTTTGGTTGGAGTGGCATAATAAGAGGGAGTACACTTTGGTTGGAGTGACATAATAAGAGGGGGTACACTTTGGTTGGAGTGACATAATAAGAGGGGGTACACTTTGTTTGGAGTGACATAATAAGAGGGAGTACACTTTGGTTGGAGTGACATAATAAGAGGGGGTACACTTTGGTTGGAGTGACATAATAAGAGGGGGTGCACTTTGGTTGGAGTGACATAATAAGAGGGGGTGCACTTCGGTTGGAGTGACATAATAAGAGGGGGTACACTTTGGTTGGAGTGACATAATAAGAGGGAGTACACTTTGGTTGGAGTGGCATAATAAGAGGGGTGCACTTTGGTTGGAGTGACATAATAAGAGGGAGTACACTTTGGTTGGAGTGACATAATAAGAGGGGGTACACTTTGGTTGGAGTGACATAATAAGAGGGAGTACACTTTGGTTGGAGTGACATAATAAGAGGGGGTACACTTTGGTTGGAGTGACATAATAAGAGGGAGTACACTTTGGTTGGGTGACATAATAAGAGGGGGTGCACCATGGTTGGAGTGACATAATAATAGGGAGAACTACTGTACTTTTTTACCCTTGCTTTTGCACATGTGGCATGATTACCACATAAGCGATTTTTACAAAAACGATTGACTACACTTTAAATATTTAAATACATATTGGTCAATAATAGAAGAGATGAAGAATTTATTATGGGTCATAAATTTCCTTTGTACACTAATCTTAGGATAATATTTTCACTGACAGAACGCAAACAACAAGGTTCAAAAGAGAGTTTATCATATTCCTCCTCTGGCCATTGAAAAGATTGATACAAAATTTTAAATAATAACGTGGAAAAAAATCTCACAAACAAAAATTTAAGTGTTTCGTAAAATTGATTGCCCACAGAGAGTCTATACAATAATGTATTATAACATGAATAGCCAATAAAATTACTTTTCTTTTCATATACTTGAAAGATAGGTCTAAGTTTATAAAGTACAAGAAATGTCTTTGTCCACTTGCCAAATTATTTTTTGATCCGTCGCTATCATATTGTCAATAGAATAAACGCCCCCTTTTTCTCCTATCAAAACAGTTACAAGATAAATATGTATTTTATTGTTCATATTGAGTTTAAATTTGATACCTTAAGATAAAATAATAATTTCGCAAGATTATATTTTGTGAAATGTTTGAAATATTATTTGCGGAGTTGTTTTCTTTGAGATAAATAAGGATAAAAACATGGATAATAAATGTCGTTTTAAACCTTAACAAGCTAAATTAAGATCAATACGCTGACATCAGCAAAATGACATTCACATACAGACCAACTTGTCAGCAACATTTTTGTTTTTAATTTAACTTTACTTTTTGTTTAGATATTTTTTTTGCTTAGCTATTTAGACAATTGTACTGGAAAATTTCACTACACAATAATTTCTTGGAGGGCAGGTTTTTTTTTTGCTTTTTTTTGTGTGCAGGGAATTTGATAAGTACATGGAGAAAACTGCCAACCTGTTGAAAAGTGTCTGACAAACTTTAGCTTGTGAATCAAATACATCTCCCAATGTGTGGGAGTCTAACTTAGAACATCAATGGTGACTGATTCTAAAGATAGATCTAAATACAAATTACAGTGAATCCTGTCTATACCAAACCTCTTTGTGTTCATAATGTGTCGAAACCGCATCGCTGGTGTAATGGTTAGCAGTCTTCACAAAGTGTGTCGGTCCGTCGGTCCAAACCGATAAAATCTGACTGGGACTGGTCAAATGTAAAATACTGCCGGTCCAAAAGTCCGACATTGTTTCGAACTTAAGTTTATACCAAAAATCGGAGCTCTGCACAGGTGAATGCCGTGTTGGGCTTAAATTTTGTTGAATGTGCGATTCCCGGGAAAAAAGCTGACACAGAGCCTTCCGAGGACTCTGAAACAGGGATACAAATTAATGGTCGCCCAGTTGGTGATTGAAATGTATTCCACTGCCAATGGAGTTTCTAGAACGGCATTAATTTCAGTTTTCAGTTTTATTAAAATGTCAGGCAGATTCGAATTTTTTTTTATTTATTCTGTCAGACTGGTTATGAATCGGAACTTCGTATTGTAGGCATCCTTTAGCATGACCGAGCACTTCAAATCACGTGGAGCATAAAAACTGAAATATATCACTGAACACTGTGTTGTAACCAAAACCTTAGAACATTACAATCTACCAAATATCAAATCATTAATGGAGGAACCACTGAATAAACTGTCTTGGAAACATCAATATAAAACCGCAGTAAACAACTATTGGACAAAAAATTTCAGAGATGAATCAGAAAATAGATCTACCCTCCAATTTATGAATTTCAACGAAACACAAATTGGAAAACCTCATCTACTTTGGCAAATTATTGGCTCTTCTGTTACTGAGGTCAAAAGATCAATTACACACTGTAAAATAGCAACAGGGACATCTACTCCAAAGCAATATTTCAAACTAACAGGAAGATCCGACTTGTCCGTTATGTGACTTGGGGGACGAAGATACCATACATTTGCTCACCAGCTGTAATATGTTGCACCAGGAACGTAAAATTCACTATTCAAAACTGAAAGAAATTACTATCAAATATATTGGACAATCTGTATGGAACAACATATTTTTAAATATAGAGGTTATTACAAAACTAATAGTAGATGCCAGCAACTACTACTACATCTTCAAGTCAAAAACTGTTGTCGTAGATGTGACAAAGGTGACTAGCGACCTGTGTTCAGCCCTAACATATTAAAAGGATCATACTAAAGAGTGAATTCAGCTAATAGTACAGAACTGTAATATGGAAAAAGACATTTTAGATTTGATCTATAAATGTGTGATAGATGATAGGATCAGCTTTTAGATTTTACAGAATAAAGACATTATAATCAATTGTAACATAAATACATATTTTTCCTTTGATGTTTTTATGCAATAATCAACTTAAAAATAGTGAACTTTTACAAACCATGGTCTAACATGAAGATCTTGATGTTATTCCATGATTTTGACATCATATTCATAGATCTGTTATTCCATGATTTTGACGTATTAGATCTGTTATTCCATGATTTTGACGTCATAAATCTGTCAATCATGTAATTTCTGTTACAAAACATATATACCATGGATCTTACTCATGAACTTATTTAAACCAACTCATCCTTCGGATTCGTTGGTTTAAATAAGTTAATTCGTAAGATTCTTGGTATATATAATACATTGCTGTTTTCTGCTGAACATATAATAGTGTGCTTTTAAAATACACTAACATTTTAAACCGCCACTAGTGCTTTTAGTTCGTTTGCAAATAAAAATACAATATCTTTATACAAATATACAATAAAAGGAATAAGTAAACACAGATATTATTTACATATATTTAGTTACATTCACTGTAAACTATGTACTACTAGATATGTATGGCGACTGACATTACTTTGCTCCTGAACAATCACATATATTTAGCTACATTCACTGGAAACTATGCTCTACTACTGGATATGTATGGTGACTGACATTACGTTGTTATGTATGGCAACTGACATTACGTGTTATATATGGTGACTGACATTACGTTGTTGTGTATGACGACTGACATTACGTTGTTATGTATGACGACTGACATTACGTTGTTATGTATGGTGACTGACATTACGTTGTTATGTATGAGGACTGACATTACGTTGTTATGTATGACGACTGACATTACGTTGCTATGTACGACGACTGACATTACGTTGTTATGTATGGTGACTGACATTACGTTGTTATGTATGGTGACTGACATTACGTTGTTATGTATGATGACTGACATTACGTTGCTATGTATGGTGACTGACATTAGGTTGTTATGTATGATGACTAACATTACGTTGTTATGTATGGTGACTGACATTATGTTGTTATGTATGGTGACTGACATTACGTTGTTATGTATGGTGACTGACATTACGTTGTTATGTATGACGACTGACATTACGTTGTTATGTATGGTGACTGACTTTACGTTGTTATGTATGACGACTGACATTACGTTGTTATGTATGGTGACTGATTTTACGTTGTTATGTATGGCAACTGACATTACGTTGTTATGAATGGTGACTGACATTACGTTGTTATGTATGGCGACTGACATTACGTTTTTATGTATGGTGACTGACTTTACGTTGTTATGTATGTATGTCATACAGTGATAAAAAATGACTAAGTTCAACATACGGAAAATGTACGAAAAAATTCGTCTAATCTGCTCATAATAGGAGGTGCACATCTTCAATATTTACACAAACACTGTGCAAAGTTTAAATACTATTGATTGAACATGGTTAGAGTTTTAGATTACACCAACTAGGTACCGTCAATGTCATACATATAGTGATAAAAAAATTACTAAGTTCAACATACGGAAAATGTACGGACTTTGTCAAATCTGCCCATAATAGGAGGTGCACATCTTCAATATGTACACAAACACTGTGCAAAGTTTAAATACTATTGATTGAACATGGTTAGTTTTAGATTACACCAACTAGGTACCGTCACTGTCATATAGTGATAAAAAATGTATGTCATACAGTGATAAAAAATGACTAAGTTCAACATACAAGAAATTAAAGAAAAAAATTGTCAAATCAGCCCATAATAGGAGGTGCACATCTTCAATATATATACAAACACTGTGCAGAGTCTGAATAATATTGATTGAACACATCAACCAGCAGGTACCCCTTTTCTGAGAAGAAAACATTATGTGGCACATCTAAAATATTATTGCACTAAACAAAACACTATGAACTTTATGCACTGAGTAGGCTATGGGTAGGCTAGGTGTAGGGGTGGGGGTGAGGGGTCAGGATACCAATAAGAATTAATGAAGTATTAAAATCTAGGTTTTAGTTAAAACTATTACTATCAAATCAGGATTTTGATTGAAAAATCCTGGCTAACAGGCCTGTTCATAATGCAGTTTTGAGTTTTTTCTCATGAAAATATTTTTTTAATGTAAACTATGAGTGCATTTATTTCTAACCTTAATTTGATCAACGTTCATGAACGATTAATACACGCTTAGGAGTCAGAAATAAATACATCATTCAATGATCTTTAGAAACCTCACCTAGAACATGTAATTCAGTAAAAATAAGAATTTTGCTGACAATTCAGGCTCACGAGGGGCGAGTGGATTTTCAAAAAAATATTCAGACATACAAATTTTGTCGAATAAATTAATCCATGGGCAATTTTCATTGCTTCTAGAATTCATATTGTCTGTTCAGTTACCATTTTCTAAACTAGAACTGTGAAATTTTCTACTAGTTTCATCATACAAGTTCTTCAAACATACCTGCAGGCTTAAACACCTTTTTTTTTAACTTGTTTCAGATTCATACAACAGGATCCTTGACTTTTTGGACGATAAAATTCAGCTGGCGGGAAAAAAGCATGTGTTGATACAGCGTTTGGAACATAATTTAGAAGTAAATGCATTGTTTAAGCAATAAATGTCAAACATTACGCGGTTACAGGAAGGTTTTGCGAGTATATCGTTTGCATCAACGTTGATAAAACTTATAGAAATTAAGTTAGAAATAAATGGTTTAAGCGTATACGCGCAGTCGATTGCATCGTTTTTGTCAGAAATAAATGCACTCAAATACAATCTATATTTAAAATTAGATTTCCCCACTTGCTCAGCGGCCCAGCAAAAAAAAATATGAGCAAGTGCAGAGATCTAATTTAGATTAGATTTAAACAAACATATCATACACATGACTTTGAATAAAGAATGTGAATGTATTTTATAATCGCTGACATTTGTTCATTGTAGCTAGCTTGTGAAAAGCAGGCATTATCAGATTTAAAAGTTTGAGTATAAAAATATCAATGACACAGCTTAAAGTAAAAAATATGTGTTACATTCTCATTGGTCAGAAATATCTAATGGTGGAGATACCCTGGAATAAATATGGTCAAACTTGATTTAGTGACCACCTCTATTAAGTTACAGTCAAACTTGATTTAGTGACCACCTCTATTAAGTTACAGTCAAACTTGATTTAGTGACCACCTCTATTAAGTTACAGTCAAACTTGATTTAGTGACCACCTCTATTAAGTTACAGTCAAACTTGATTTAGTGACCACCTCTATTAAGTTACAGTCAAACTTGATTTAGTGACCACCTCTATTAAGTTACAGTCAAACTTGATTTAGTGACCACCTCTATTAAGTTACAGTCAAACTTGATTTAGTGACCACCTCTATTAAGCTACAGTCAAACTTGATTTAGTGACCACCTCTATTAAGTTAGTCAAACTTGATTTAGTGACCACCTCTATTAAGTTACAGTCAAACTTGATTTAGTGATCACCTCTATTAAGCTACAGTCAAACTTGATTTAGTGACCACCTCTATTAAGTTAGTCAAACTTGATTTAGTGACCACCTCTATTAAGTTACAGTCAAACCTGCTTTAGTGATCACCTCTATTAAGTTACAGTCAAACTTGATTTAGTGACCACCTCTATTAAGCAATAACTTTTATTACGTCGTCTTAAGCTTAATTTTCCTTCCTGGTGCATTTTATATTAATTAAACCTGTATTTAGTGATTACCTGCTTCATGTGACCTGCAGGGGTTAAAAAATCCACTAGTCTGATGCCTGCGGCTAGTAATTTCCACATTTGGGTCAGCTGAAATAATCAGCTGTATGCCCGACGGACTAGTAAAAAAATATATCGGATATGGACAAACTTGTCAATATTCGAGTATCTACTTATATTCAGGTTGTTTGTTACCTTCAGTCGACGGGTTAGTAAAAAAAATATGCATTGGATGTCACCCGACTCGGCAATGACCACATTTTCTTGTTTCCGTTCGTTACCTTCACACTGTCTAGTTTCGCTTTCCTTAAATAAATGTGTCATGCGCGTTTGAGCTATTCTACTGGTTTCCAAATGAATAAAAATTACATTTATCCTTACGCTAATCATAAATCGATAACAGTTGATTAATGGCAAGTCGGAATCATGAAATCACGGTATTGACCAGGACTTGTGGTTCATAGATTCGGGCTAGTAATATTTGGGAGTATGCTAGCCCTGGGCTAGTGAGGTGGTCCAAGATTTTTTAATCCCTACCCTCATCATCTTATTGAAAATTAACTTGTTCTCATCATGATAGCTGAAAAATTGCTGAGTTGGCATTAAACAACAATCACTCACTCTTTTTCAAGTTGGAGCTTGTAATAAGTGTTTCTGCTAGACTTTTGAAATCTTCAGGACAATTGCCAGTTTTATCAAAATTTCTTCAGTACATTCTTTAATAATTAACCTTATTTCAATGTTCCCTTGGAGAGTCACATATGTTTGACTGTACACTGTGATAAACTAAACTCCATACTTGTCAAACTTCAACGAATTTGTTGTTGTTCGAAGAAAAAAATAACATAGGGAAAATTTCTTTCTTTAAAATTGTGTCATTTTTAGTTTACCTACGTGACTGAATTATAGGCTCCAGTAACATTGACATTATAATATAAATATGTAACAAAATAGTCTATACTTATCTATACTAGTATACAAATGGTGTGAAAATACTTACCTAGAAAAAATCGTGTGAATATTTTGAAAATTTGAGGAAAATGAACTTTTCTTAATCTTGGGAAAATGGTGTGAATATATTTTTTCTAGAATAATGACCTGAAAATACTTATTTGTAAAATTGGTGTGAATATTTCTAAAATTTGAGGAAAATAAATTTTTCATAATCTTGGGGAAAATGGTGTGAATATATTTTTATTTAGAAAAGTGATGTAAAGAATACTTATCTAGAAAAATGGTGTTATAAAACTTGGAGCAAATGATGTAAATAATTCTAAATCTTGGGAAAATGGAAAAATTATTGTCCCTCCCTTTAGAATGAAAAAAAAACTGGGTTATCTCCCTTTTTGTAAAAAAAGGTTTGAATCTCTCATGATCAAATAAAGTTTGTTTCACAACTCAAACACAAAAAAAAAAACCTAAATAAGCCCCGTCTTCATCTTACCAGCTCTAATAGACTTTACAATTACTTGAAACTGATTTATCTTATCATCACTGAACAGTGTAATATCAGATTAAAGAGGAGATAACTGTGTCAACAGTTAAGATACAAAATAAAATGTAATCAGGTTATCTGGGGAATATGTGATCTTAAGGGGAAGTTACAGATAATCCTATTGTCTATATATTATCTGGGGAATATGTGATCTTAAGGGGAAGTTACAGATAATCCTATTGTCTATATATTATCTGGGGAATATGTGATATTAAGTGGAAGTTACAGATAATCCTATTGTCTATATACAAAGTGAGTTATACATTTTCAATCTATGTCTGAGTGACGTAGCCCAAGGATTTATCGTCCAGAAAAAACACATCTCCTATTAGTAACAAAGACAAATTCATCCCTAACATTTTTTTTTAAGTTGTCAACATGCATTACAAATTTGACACAGAAGTACTTTTCTATAACAATAATTTCTTTATTGGCTGGACATTTTTTGTTTAAAGTGAATCTATTTTTCTTTTAAATTACACAATATATACATTTTATATTAAGTTATTTATTTAGCAGTGTGGAAAACGTGATGATACTTGATATGACTAACCACCTGCTTTTTTTACCTTAATGTGAAAGAAATTAAAATTGTCGATAGAGTACAAAAAACATATCAAAGTAGAGACAATCCTGTAGAAAGTTTTAAATTGATTGATTGATTGCTGTTTAACATCAAGTGAGCACTACATGTACATGTATTTCAACAAAGGGCCCAGGTGGCTCAATGAGTTAGGTAGTTGGATTACCTAACAACTCATACAAGCCTATCACCAATACAGCGTGGAAGGCCTGGGTGGCTCAATGAGATAGGTAGTTGGATTACCTAACAACTCATACAAGCCTATCACCAATACAGCGTGGAGGGCCCTGGTGGCTCAATGACTTAGGTAGATGGATTACCTAACAAGTCATACAAGCCTATCTCCAATATGGCGTGGGTTCGCGCCCGGCTTTGTAAATTACAAAAAATGGTGCACTCGATTCGCAACCGCAAGTGATAAAAGTTTACCAGTTGCTTGCCCATGGTCAGCGGTTCTCTCCAGGTTCTCTGGCTTCTTCCACCACTAAAACTGGTCGCCATGATATAGCTGAAATATTGCTGAAAGTGGCATTAAACACCAAAAATCAATCAATCACTGTATTTTAACAAAATTCATAATCAGATTAAGCATACAAACAATGAAATAGCACCTAGGTAAATAGATGAACCTGGGATGGTCACATGGTCACATGGAAAGATGTCTTCATTTCCATCAGATACATTTTTTTAAATGAGGATATACTAGAGAGATCTTAGAGTCGAAGAATTTGGCCTTACAAGAGGCTATGAAGTACAAATTGTAATAATCTGTTGCGTTCCCAAGAAAAAATGAAAACGGGATCCCGATGAAATCCCGGTGAAATTGGTGGGATAAGCCGGGATAAGCATCTGAAGTCAGGATACCGTTCGGGATAAATATCTGAAACTGGAATCCCATTCAGGATAACTGTCTGAAGTCAGGATCCCATTCCGATTGAAACGGGAAAACATAAACTAGAATTCTGTAGAATTTAATTTTTTTGAAATCCCGGAATATAAAATATATCCTGGATATCGAGTACTGTGAAAAACCGGAATTTTGTGTATATTTTTTCTTCAATCCCTGAATATAAAATATATCCTGAGATGTCAACACTACAACAGCCTTGTGTCTCGTATGGTGCCAGTTACAACTTTCAGTACACTGTGGCCTGTCCTTCACGTTTTTCGTATCTCATAAAAGATGAGAAGTATCATGAACATTTCTATTCATGAATATCTTGTAAGCTTCTTTTTTATTGATCGAAAATTCAAGCACAAGTTAAATATTATTCAGGATTCCGCTTCTCTTTCCGGGAATCCCGGTATATTCCAATCAAAATCCCACCATATCCCAGTGGGATCCCAGTATATTTTGACCAGGATTTATATTGGGGTCCCACTTCTTAGCCGGGAATCCAGAAATTTTATCCCAGTGGAATCAAGTGGTCGGAATCCCAATAGGATCCCAGCCAGAATCCCAGTGGGATCACGGATTCATTTTCTCTTGGGTTGCTTGTTAAAAACGTGCTCAAAGGGCTCTTAGTAAGCTAGGAGCATGGCAGTATCCCAAAACAGGGCACCAGTTTACCAGTATTCTAATTTTTTTGCACAACTATTGGATACCCATGTACGACGAAGAAGTGAAGATATATTTTTGCCATCTTGGATTCTCACGGGGATAGACAGCTACAGATAGACTAGGAGCATGGCAGTATCTCACAACAGGGCACCAGTTTTGCAGTATTCTAATTTTTTTTTGCACAGCTATTGGATGCCCATGTACATGTACGACAGAGAAGTTTGGATATATTTCTGCAATCTTGGATTCCCACTGGGGTAGACAGCTAAAGATAATGAGGTTACAGCTGTAAACGTGATGTGACGGGGATTTATGTGAGAATCTAGAGATAATTCTATTGTCTATTTACATCCATGTCTGGGTGATGTAACGGAACGATTTGTCCTCCTGTAACATACATGTCCTAAGTTACACGAACATTTCTTGTCAAATTCATTCCTTTTATACTTTAATTGTTGTCTGAACTTGCATCAGAAATTGACACAGAAGTACCGGGGACTTTTCTCAACAACAACTTCATTTATAGACTATGAAAAGAAAATTTAAACCGTGATGGTCAACAATTCAACCAATAAAACGAACAATCATCACCTCTCACCTCAAACAATTGAACTAAAAAAAGACCAAGACACGTGACATTGGAAATCTAGGTCTGGCTTGGAACACGTCTTTTTCAATTTACAGAAGTAGTAGTTATAAAACAAATTGTCAATCTTTGACGCAACAATAACTACATGTTTTATTCAGTGCTAACCAACTTGCCCGAAGCCCAGGACAAGTAAAACTGGATTCAGACAAGTGAAAATTATGAAAGAAATTGTTTGAATAAATAGATTTCTTTTTCTAAATTTGGTTTTCGGGCAAGTATGTGAAAAACCAGAGGCTCCCAGGAGCCTGTAATCGCTCACCTGGATCAAAGCTGCTTTCAATAACAATGCAACTGCACTGTGGCGGCCATCTTGGTGTGAGAGCGCGACTGCCGGACATAATTTTGGAAGAGGACCATCCAATGACTATTCCATCAAAGCTTTGTTCTAATTGAGCAACTGGTTCCAGACAAGATGGTTTTTATGTGAATTTCCCATAGGGTCCTATGTTAAAATAAGTTCAGCTGTGCAGCCATCTTGGTCAGAGGGCGGGACCACCAGACACAATTTTGGAAGAGGACCATCCAATGACTATCTAATCAAAGTTTGGTTCCAATTGAGCAACTGGTTCCAGACAAGAAGATTTTTATGTGAATTTCCCATAGGGTCCTATGTTAAGCTAAGTTCGGCTGTGGGGGCCATCTTGGTCGAAGGGCCGAACCGCCAGAAAATTTTTTGGAAGAGAACCATCCAATGACTATTTCATCAAAATTTAGTTCTTATTGAGCAAATGGTTTCAGACAAGAAGATTTTTATGGGAATTACCCATAGGGTCCTACATGTATGTTAAATTAAGTTCGGCTGTCGTGGCCATCTTGGTAGGAGGTCTGAAATGCCGGACACAATTTTGGAAGGGGATCACCCAAGGATCATTTCAGCAAAGATTGGTTGAGATTGGCTCAGTAGTTTCAGAGGAGAATTTTTTTTTTTAATTTCATCCCCCCTTTTTTCTAATTTGCATAATCGGTCAAAATCGGCAAAAGTTCAAAGTTAAAAAAAAATCCTGTAATATACAATGTATGTTAAAAAGCTCATCATTATGCTTATACAGTTCAAATGTGGGCACATTCTGGCTTAAAATAGAGCAGTTTTGGTCATTTGAAGAAATTTCTATTTTTAGTAATGGTGGCCATCTTGGATACAAGACAGTGCTGACGGACACAATTTTGAAAAGGGACCACCTAAGGATCATTCAGACAAAGTTTGGTTGAAATTGGCCAAGTGGTTTCTAACAAGAAGATTTTTAAATGATTTTTTGCTTATTTATGCCTAATTTGCATAATCGGTCAAAAATAGGCAAAAGTTAAAAGTTCATAAAAAATCCTGTAATATATGTTAAAAAGCTCATCATTATGCTTATACAGTTCAAATTTGTGCACATTCTGGCATAACTTTTAAAGGGAAACCCCCCTAAGGATGATTCAGGCCAAGTTTGGTTTAAATTGGCCCAGTGGTTTCAGAGAAGATTTTTGAAAAAGTTTACCGACGGACGACGGATGCCAAGTGATGGCAATAGCTCACATAGGTGAGCTAAAGAATTAAGGCAAAGATTGTTTATTATGACCATGGAGGAATTTCATTGGACACCAATTTTAATGGCTTGCAAACAAATTCACAGAATAATTAACCACAGCTATAATTCTACCAGAATGTGCAAGTACCAATTTTTATCTCTATGAAATTTTTCTTTTGTCTTAATAATGTGTACACCCTTTATAATGGGACATTGTACGTATCTATCAAAAGCATAGAAGTCTATTCAACTAGAGGCTCCCAGGAGCCTGTAATCGCTCACCTGGTTTTCAATTTGACATCTAAAGGTGATAGAAAATGGGGGCGTTTACACATAATTTTGGAGTACCTGTTAACAAGGCCTTACATAAACAAGGGCCCCTACGTACCCCCTACTTTGTACAAATTAATTATATAACATAAGTATCTGTTAATAAGGTCTTACACAAACAATGGACCCTACCCCCTACTTTGTACAAATTAATTATATAACATAAGTATCTGTTAATAAGGTCTTACGGTTACACAAACCAGGGCCCCTACCCCCCTACTTTCTACAAATTAATTATATATAACATAAGTATACCTGTTAACAAGGTAATAAATTAATGATAATTTGTTCCCATCATCATAAAATATAACAAAATAATTACATTTTTACACCAAACATCCTTGTTTTACTGTCTAGCTTGTTGTACACTGCCGTGTATTATTATCAGTGTTATAGATGAAGGAATTGTAGAAAAGGGCACCATCTATAGTATAACCCAGGGTTGATTAGGATATTGTTAAAATAACTATCGTATCCATAATCAACCACCGGTCATTGTCAGAAAAAGGACAAACAACGATCTACAAAAATATACACACAAAACTACAGATCGGGTAACACAGACCCCACTAAAAACTACGGGTGAACTCAGGTGTTCATCAATTATCTCTCCTCTCCTTTCTAGAGTAAAATACCTAGATAAATTAGGGACTGAAATACACCTTACCTGAAAGAGGAGTCTTTCATCACCCCATACTGCAGCCTTGCGCCAGTCAATGACATCAGAGAAGGGTAACTCCCAACCATTACTTAACAACACAGGAATACACCCTGCCTGCAGGGCTTCTAAAAATCTGTAAATATACAACATAAAATTCCATGGTTACCTGAAATACTTCTGACCAGACATAAATTATATAATCTTAGATGCAGTGTACAATGGATGATATGTGTCACCTGGTTCTTTTCATTAATGACTTAAGGGGTTAGGGTTATGGTGCTTAATGTCACTTTCAACAATATTTCAGTTAAATATCATCAGGTTCAGTTTTCTTTTTTGTAGATCCAATACATATATATATATTCTTGTTGCTTTGCTTTGCGATAATTGATTTCTAATAGCCATATCACATCATAGGTAAAGCATAGATAATTGATTTCTAATAGCCATATCACATCATAGGTAAGGCATAGATAATTGATTTCTAATAGCCATATCACATCATAGGTAAGGCATAGATAATTGATTTCTAATAGCCATATCACATCATAGGTAAAGCATAGATAATTGATTTCTAATAGCCATATCACATCATAGGTAAAGCATAGATAATTGATTTCTAATAGCCATATCACATCATAGGTAAAGCACAGATAATTGATTTCTAATAGCCATATCACATCATAGGTAAAGCACAGATAATTGATTTCTAATAGCCATATCACATCATAGGTAAAGCACAGATAATTGATTTCTAATAGCCATATCACACCATAGGTAAAGCATAGATAATTGATTTCTAATAGTCATATCACATCATAGGTAAAGCATAGATAATTGATTTCTAATAGCCATATCACATCATAGGTAAAGCATAGATAATTGATTTCTAATAGCCATATCACATCATAGGTAAAGCATAGATAATTGATTTCTAATAGCCATATCACATCATAGGTAAAGCATAGATAATTGATTTCTAATAGCCATATCACATCATAGGTAAAGCATAGATAATTGATTTCTAATAGCCATATCACATCATAGGTAAAGCATAGATAATTGATTTCTAATAGCCATATCACATCATAGGTAAAGCATAGATAATTGATTTCTAATAGTCATATCACATCATAGGTAAAGTATAGATAATTGATTTCTAATAGCCATATCACACCATAGGTAAAGCATAGATAATTGATTTCTAATAGCCATATCACATCATAGGTAAAGCATATATAATTGATTTCTAATAGTCATATCACACCATAGGTAAAGCATAGATAATTGATTTCTAATAGCCATATCACATCATAGGTAAAGCATAGATAATTGATTTCTAATAGCCATATCACATCATATATAAAGCATAGATAATTGATTTCTAATAGCCATATCACATCATAGGTAAAGCATAGATAATTGATTTCTAATAGCCATATCACATCATAGGTAAAGCCTGAGAAGTGAGATGTGATGAGAGGTAAATTTCAACCAAAACATATCAACTACAGTATGTTTATCAAGGATTTGTCAAGGTGACGTCAGTGATGTCTACAGTATGTTTATCAAGGATTTGTCAAGGTGACGTCAGTATGTCTACAGTATGTTTATCAAGGATTTGTCAAGGTGACGTTAGTGATGTCTACAGTATGTTTATCAATGATTTGTCAAGGTGACGTCAGTGTTGTCTACAGTATGTTTATCAAGGATTTGTCAAGGTGACGTCAGTGATGTCTACAGTATGTTTATCAAGGATTTGTCAAGGTGACGTCAGTGATGTCTACAGTATGTTTATCAAGGATTTGTCAAGGTGACGTCAGTGATGTCTACAGTATGTTTATCAAGGATTTGTCAAGGTGACGTCAGTGATGTCTACAGTATGTTTATCAAGGATTTGTCAAGGTGACGTCAGTGATGTCTACAGTATGTTTATCAAGGATTTGTCAAGGTGACGTCAGTGATGTCTACAGTATGTTTATCAAGGATTTGTCAAGGTGACGTCAGTGATGTCTACAGTATGTTTATCAAGGATTTGTCAAGGTGACGTCAGTGATGTCTACAGTATGTTTATCAAGGATTTGTCAAGGTGACGTCAGTGATGTCTACAGTATGTTTATCAAGGATTTGTCAAGGTGACGTCAGTGATGTCTACAGTATGTTTATCAAGGATTTGTCAAGGTGACGTCAGTGATGTCTACAGTTTGTTTATCAAGGATTTGTCAAGGTGACGTCAGTGATGTCTACAGTATGGTTATCAAGGATTTGTCAAGGTGACGTCAGTGATGTCTACAGTATGTTTATCAAGGATTTGTCAAGGTGACGTCAGTGATGTCTACAGTATGTTTATCAAGGATTTGTCAAGGTGACGTCAGTGATGTCTACAGTATGTTTATCAAAGATTTGTCAAGGTGACGTCAGTGATGTCTACAGTATGTTTATCAAGGATTTGTCAAGGTGACGTCAGTGATGTCTACAGTATGTTTATCAAGGATTTGTCAAGGTGACGTCAGTGATGTCTACAGTATGTTTATCAAGGATTTGTCAAGGTGACGTCAGTGATGTCTACAGTATGTTTATCAAGGATTTGTCAAGGTGACGTCAGTGATGTCTACAGTATGTTTATCAAGGATTTGTCAAGGTGATGTCAGTACCCGAAGAAAACCACTGACTTGTCGCAAGTCACTGACAAACTTTCTTACATAATGTTGTATTGAGTACACCTAGCCATGAACGGGGTTCAAACTCACAACTTTAGTGGTGCTAGGCACTGATTGCACAGTTGTAAATCTAACTACCATACGATCACGACCACGACAGCCCCCTTTTCATTTTGTCACTTACCTAAATGATCCAAGTCTTCTCCCTCTTGGTACCAAACAAAATGTAGCATTATATAATAACTTCTTGTAATCATACCTGTAATAAAAAATTAAAACTACAGGTATAATTCCCATACTTCATGTGTGTTTTATTTTAGATATTATTTTGACCTACTATACAACAGGACATGTGATTACCCTTCTGAAGTACACAATAACATATTTGTATTCTGTTGGTTTCTCTGATTTTAAATATAAATGTAATCCAAGGCAGATATAAATATTGAGTAATTTAAGTATGAGTTCCCTACTTACAGATATAAAACTATTGAGTACGAGTTTCCTACTTACAGATATAAAACTATTGAGTACGAGCTTCCTACTTACAGATATAAAACTATTGAGTACGAGTTTCCTACTTACAGATATAAAACTATTGAGTTTTTTACTCGTACCCCACATTCCTCCAATCAGATCACTGTATTTATTATACATAACAGTATTCCAATTGGTAGTTTTCTGAGTACATAAACATGAAAGTGGTTAAACATGCTTTCGATATGCATGCACACACGCATTTATGAATGCACTCGCACACACTCACCATGAAATTTTATCAAAATAAACATGAACAAACCCTGTAGGTCAGGGCTTGCAGTTATAAGACGCTTGAATATGATTTTGATACACACGCACGTACACATGCCATGAAACTTTTATCAAAATATTCATTAGAAAACTTAACTACTGCAAATAAAGCCAGATGTATTTAATTGAAATGTGCTGACATTTTGACTAAAACCACAAGATTCTGCAGAATATGAAATCAGCTTCTAAAAATATCACTAATTCTTTTAAGTTGTCAAGTGCATTGTTGGTGCATTTGATATTCAAATATTTTATTTTAAGAAATATGCAGTTTTAATCAAACACTGATATTGATTTTACTATAACTATTAAAGATGATTTGATTAACAGCCAGGGTTTTATTATTAGAGACAGTAATATGGCTGTTTTAAATTGTAATAATTCGTAATAATTCCCACACCAGCTTCCTCCTCAATGAACTTGCCAAGATACCGTCATAATATGTTAATAGTATGCAGAGAACAATTATAACAAATATAAGATACTTCTGAATCTGAAAATCCCAATAGATATGACTAAATACCAATTTCTATAACATTCTGTCTTTTACAATCAATTCTGCTATCATGTGTCACTTTTTGGTATTAAGATGGATCTTTTGTTGTCAGCTTGGTGAAACAATTTAATAGGTAGTGTCATGTCGAGTATTCAGAATGCGTCTTTTATCAGTTCAGCAGGACATTTCTCTTTTACATTTACTCTGCCATAGTTGGTAATTAGTTGTATTTTCAATAATCATTACCATTCCCAAAGCATCCATCTTTTTTTGTACCACAGAACCTGTACCTACCACAGAACCTGTACCACCACAGAACCTGTACCACCACAGAACCTGTACCTACCACAGAACCTGTACCTACCACAGAACCTGTACCTACCACAGAACCTGTACCTACCACAGAACCTGTACCTACCACAGAACCTGTACCTACCACAGAACCTGTACCTACCACAGAACCTGTACCACCACAGAACCTGTACCTACCACAGAACCTGTACCTACCACAAAAGTTTTGGAACACAAAGATGATTTTTTTTACTATTTTCATGAAGTTATTTTTAATTAAATAAGCTTTTTTCAGATACAATGTATATTTTGAAAGAATAAAATATGGAAAAATGTGTCCATAGCAGTCTTCGCCCCAACCCACTTGCCCGAAGCCCAGGATAAGTGAAACTGGATTCAGACTTGTACAAGTGAAAATGATGTAGTCAAACACACACTAAATATACATTTTCCAATAACAAATATTTACAGTTTATTATAATAGTATAGTATTTATTTATTTACTGACAGCAAGTCACAACATACATAGATAAGCATGGGCTCCTATGCTCGTGGGCCTCCCAGGCAACTGCCCGGTGTGCGCCCATGCTTTAAGACGGCACTGACTGATTGCCTAGTGTCATGGGCATAAAAATTCCCCATCTTCCTACAGACTTCACAAATTGAGAACTGAGTTGCACTTACAACAAACCAATATTTTTTTCAGCATGGCCTAACATTTTCTAGAATCAATTCCATTCTCATATGAAATTAACATCAATACCGAATATTAAAAATTTTGTGATTTTACAAACATCAAGAAAGAAAGAAATTAGATTAATAATCATCACCTGTCATTAACAGAATATAAACGAGGTTTAGATATGACTGGTGTTAGATACTGGTAATTAAATGAATGGTGATTGATTGGTGTTTAATGCCATGTCTGCAATTTTTTATCTACATTCAAGACTAAAACAAGTTGTTTTTTTAATTAAATGATTTTGGCCGCTTTGGATTTGATTGGTGCACATAGAGAAGCATTTTAATCTTGTAATTGTGGTAGGGATAAAAAAGAATTTTTAAAGTTAAACATTTAAAATTAGGCAATTTATAGCTAATTAATATATTGATAAATTGTTTATTTGCCCCGACATGACCTACCAGACATTTTTTTTTTATTTATAATATTACATTTTTTTTTTTTTTTTTCCTGGATATTCCAAGTTCCATAGCAATGAGGTAACTTATTCTAAATTTTAACACATCTTAAAGGGGAAAAATTTTCCCTACCTACATTGTGCTTACCCATGGGTCAGGTTTGGGCAAATTCATTTTTTTTTATGAGTGACCTTATTTTTTTCATAATTCCAAAAATCACCTATTTTTCTCTCCCTCTCTCTCACCTCATGAGAAAGTGATACATGTGTGTATCTAGTTTATAAAAGTGTGTTAGGTAGAGATCATTAAAAACTCATTCGGTACCAAGAAATATTTACAAAAATTGAGAACTATTTGGATACAATTTGGGTTAAGTTTTTTCTTTCTACAAAGATTGATGTGATTTTGATATTTATTTCAGAAGTATGCTGTTATAGATACACTGGAGGTATGTAATACAACTAATAGGTCAGACTACAGTAACATATCTGACTGTCCTCACAATCAGCACCGGTCTTCCCACCCAAGACAAGTCAAGCTTTGTACGGATTAGTAAATTTTTCAGTTTTTATTAAGATATATATATAAAATAAATTCAAGAATTTGATTCAAATCAGTAAATTCAAATTTTCATTTCGAGGACTGATTTCACCATGTCTTGTACAAATAATGGGCTTATGCATAGCACAGCAATGATAAGACCATAACATGCACTCATGATGTGTGTGAAAAGCACGTGTACATGTGGACACAATATTGTTCCAATCTGATAATTCAAAATCAGTTGTTAATATAATTTTAATTGTGCTTACTACATGTACAATAGTAAAAACAAGACAAATGTCCAACATACCACTCTGTCCAACATACCACTCTGTCCAACATACCACAATGTCCAACATACCACTATGTCCAACATACCACTCTGTCCAACATACCACTCTGTCCAACATACCACACTGTCCAACATACCACTATGTCCAACATACCACTCTGTCCAACATACCACTCTGTCCAACATACCACTATGTCCAACATACCACTCTGTCCAACATACCACTCTGTCCAACATACCACTCTGTCCAACATACCACTCTGTCCAACATACCACTCTGTCCAACATACCACTATGTCCAACATATCACTCTGTCCAACATACCACTCTGTCCAACATACCCCTATGTCCAACATACCCCTATGTCCAACATACCCCTATGTCCAACATACCACTATGTCCAACATATCACTATGTCCAACATACCACTATGTCCAACATACCCATACCACTATGTCCAACATACCCCTATGTCCAACATACCCCTATGTCCAACATAGCACTATGTCCAACATACTCCAATGTCCAACATACCACTATGTCCAACATACCCCTATGTCCAACATACCACTATGTCCAACATACCACTATGTCCAACATACCACTATGTTCAACATACCCTTATGTCCAACATACCACTATGTCCAACATACCACTCTGTCCAACATACCCCTATGTCCAACATACCCCTATGTCCAACATACCACTATGTCCAACATATCACTATGTCCAACATACCACTATGTCCAACATACCCATACCACTATGTCCAACATACCCCTATGTCCAACATAGCACTATGTCCAACATACTCCAATGTCCAACATACCACTATGTCCAACATACCCCTATGTCCAACATACCACTATGTCCAACATACCACTATGTCCAACATACCACAATGTGCAACATACCACTATGTCCAACATACCCCTATGTCCAACATACCACTCTGTCCAACATACCCCTATGTCCAACATACCCCTATGTCCAACATACCCCTATGTCCAACATACCACTCTGTCCAACATACCACTCTGTCCAACATACCACTATGTCCAACATACCCCTCTGTCCAACATACCACTCTGTCCAACATACCACTCTGTCCAACATACCACAATGTCCAACATACCACTATGTCCAACATACCACTCTGTCCAACATACCACTCTGTCCAACATACCCCTATGTCCAACATACCCCTATGTCCAACATACCCCTATGTCCAACATACCACTATGTCCAACATACCACTCTGTCCAACATACCACTATGTCCAACATACCCCTATGTCCAACATACCCCTCTGTCCAACATACCACTCTGTCCAACATACCACTCTGTCCAACATACCACTCTGTCCAACATACCACTCTGTCCAACATACCACAATGTCCAACATACCATTATGTCCAACATACCACTCTGTCCAACATACCACTCTGTCCAACATACCACTATGTCCAACATACCACTATGTCCAACATACCACAATGTCCAACATACCATTATGTCCAACATACCACTATGTCCAACATACCACTATGTCCAACATACCACTCTGTCCAAACACAATACAAAGACAGCAACACCAATGCCATGCCATAATATAACCACAAAATTTTGGTCTTGGAATTTTTTTTAAATATCACTATCCATTTTAATGATCATTAATCAGATTTTTAATCCTCCTGTTTCCCCCTCCCCTTTTTCTCCCCAGTAAAACTTCATATTAATCAGGTTTTTAATCCTCCTGTTTCCTCCTCCCCCTTTTCTCCCCAGTAAAACCTCATATTAATCAGATTTGTTATCCTCCTGTTTCCCCTCCCCCTTTTTCTCCCCAGTAAAACCTCATATTAATCAAATTTTTAATCCTCCTGTTTCTCCCTCCCCTTTTTCTCCCCAGTAAAACCTCATATTAATCAGGTTTTTAATCCTCCTGTTTCCCCCTCCCCCTTTTCTTCCCAGTAAAACCTCATATTAATCAGGTTTTTAATCCTCCTGTTTCCCCCTCCCCTTTTCTCCCCAGTAAAACCTCATATTAATCAGATTTTTAATCCTCCTGTTTCCCTCTCCCCCTTTTCTCTCCAGTAAAACCTCATATTAATCAGATTTGTAATCCTCCTGTTTCCCCCTCCCCCTTTTCTCCCCAGTAAAACCTCATATTAATCAGATTTTTAATCCTCCTGTTTCCCCCTCCCCCTTTTCTCTCCAGTAAAACCTCATATTAATCAGGTTTTTAATCTTCCTGTTTCCCCCTCCCCCTTTTCTCCCCAGTAAAACCTCATATTAATCAGACTTTTAATCCTCCTGTTTCCCCCTCCCCCTTTTCTCTCCAGTAAAACTTCATAGTAATCAGATTTGTAATCCTCCTGTTTCCCCCTCCCCCTTTTCTCCCCAGTAAAACCTCATATTAATCAGGTTTTTAATCCTCCTGTTTCCCTCTCCCCCTTTTCTTCCCAGTAAAACCTCATATTAATCAGATTTTTAATCCTCCTGTTTCCCCCTCCCCTTTTTCTCCCCAGTAAAACCTCATATTAATCAGGTTTTTAATCCTCCTGTTTCCCCCTCCCCCTTTTCTTCCCAGTAAAACCTCATATTAATCAGGTTTTTAATTCTCCTGTTTCCCCCTCCCCTTTTCTCCCCAGTAAAACCTCATATTAATCAGATTTTTAATCCTCCTGTTTCCCTCTCCCCCTTTTCTCTCCAGTAAAACCTCATATTAATCAGATTTGTAATCCTCCTGTTTCCCCCTCCCCCTTTTCTCCCCAGTAAAACCTCATATTAATCAGATTTTTAATCCTCCTGTTTCCCCCTCCCCCTTTTCTCTCCAGTAAAACCTCATATTAATCAGGTTTTTAATCTTCCTGTTTCCCCCTCCCCCTTTTCTCCCCAGTAAAACCTCATATTAATCAGACTTTTAATCCTCCTGTTTCCCCCTCCCCCTTTTCTCTCCAGTAAAACTTCATAGTAATCAGATTTGTAATCCTCCTGTTTCCCCCTCCCCCTTTTCTCCCCAGTAAAACCTCATATTAATCAGATTTTTAATCTATCAACACCTAAAAAACAATTCCCCCACAATGTTGTAAAACTTTCACCTCTGATAATCAACACTAACTTCTTGAAACTAAAATCCACCCTGTAATTTATTGTAAATCTTAGTAAATAGGAAAAAAGCTTAAATCTACAGTTGATGACTTCAAAGAGATTATTATTTTTCTTCAAAACAATTAAGATTACATATGGGAAAGCTGTGTACATGTCATGATGCCAAAAAAAACTATTTACTCATCTTGAAGACATTATTTGTTTTTGATTCCTGTCTGATATCCATTAAATTTGTTATATTTAAACTTCTCTTTTCCTTCAATACACAATACATTGTACATTCCTCAATATCTGTCTCTCCTTAAACTTCTCTTACCCTTCAATACACAATACATTGTACATTCCCCAATATCTGTCTACCCTTAAGCTTCTATTACCCTTCAATACACAATACATTGTACATTCCCCAATATCTGTCTACCCTTAAACTTCTCTTACCCTTCAATACACAATACATTGGACATTCCCCAATATCTGTCTCCCCTTAAACTTCTCTTACCCTTCAATACACAATACATTGTACATTCCCCAATATCTGTCTCCCCTTATACTTCTTTTACCCTCCAATACACAATACATTGTACATTCCTCAATATCTGTCTCCCCTTAAACTTTTCTTACCCTTCAATACACAATACATTGTACATTCCTCAATATCTGTCTCTCCTTAAACTTCTCTTACCCTTCAATACACAATACATTGTACATTCCTCAATATCTGTCTCTCCTTAAACTTCTCTTACCCTCCAATACACAATACATTGTACATTCCTCAATATCTGTCTCCCCTTAAACTTCTCTTACCCTTCAATACACAATACATTGTACATTCCCCAATATCTGTCTCCCCTTAAACTTCTCTTACCCTTCAATACACAATACATTGTACATTCCCCAATATCTGTCTCCCCTTAAACTTCTCTTACCCTTCAATACACAATACATTGTACATTGCTCAATATCTGTCTCCCCTTATACTTCTCTTACCCTCCAATACACAATACATTGTACATTCCTCAATATCTGTCTCCCCTTAAACTTCTCTTACCCTCCAATACACAATACATTGTACATTCCTCAATATCTGTCTCTCCTTAAACATCTCTTACCCTTCAATACACAATACATTGTACATTCCTCAATATCTGTCTCTCCTTAAACTTCTCTTACCCTTCAATACACAATACATTGTACATTCCCCAATATCTGTCTCTCCTTAAACTTCTCTTACCCTCCAATACACAATACATTGTACATTCCTCAATATCTGTCTCTCCTTAAACTTCTCTTACCCTTCAATACACAATACATTGTACATTCCTCAATATCTGTCTCCACTTAAACTTCTCTTACCCTTCAATACACAATACATTGTACATTCCTCAATATCTGTCTCTCCTTAAACTTCTCTTACCCTCCAATACACAATACATTGTACATTCCTCAATATCTGTCTCCCCTTAAACTTCTCTTACCCTCCAATACACAATACATTGTACATTCCTCAATATCTGTCTCTCCTTAAACTTCTCTTACCCTCCAATACACAATACATTGTACATTCCTCAATATCTATCTCTCCTTAAACTTCTCTTACCCTCCAATACACAATACATTGTACATTCCTCAATATCTGTCTCTCCTTAAACTTCTCTTACCCTCCAATACACAATACATTGTACATTCATCAATATCTGTCTCTCCTTAAACTTCTCTTACCCTTCAATACACAATACATTGTACATTCCTCAATATCTGTCTCTCCTTAAACTTCTCTTACCCTCCAATACACAATACATTGTACATTCCTCAATATCTGTCTCTCCTTAAACTTCTCTTACCCTTCAATACACAATACATTGTACATTCCCCAATATCTGTCTACCCTTAAACTTCTCTTACCCTTCAATACACAATGCATTGTACATTCCTCAATATCTGTCTCTCCTTAAACTTTTCTTAACCTTCAATACACAATACATTGTACATTCCTCAATATCTGTCTCTCCTTAAACTTCTCTTACCCTTCAATACACAATACATTGTACATTCCCCAATATCTGTCTACCCTTAAACTTCTCTTACCTTTCAATACACAATACATTATACATTCCTCAATATCTGTCTCTCCTTAAACTTTTCTTACCCTTCAATACACAATACATTGTACATTCCTCAATATCTGTCTCTCCTTAAACTTCTCTTACCCTCCAATACACAATACATTGTACATTCCTCAATATCTGTCTCTCCTTAAACTTCTCTTACCCTCCAATACACAATACATTGTACATTCCTCAATATCTGTCTCCCCTTAAGCTTCTCTTACCCTTCAATACACAATACATTGTACATTCCTCAATATCTGTCTCTCCTTAAACTTCTCTTACCCTTCAATACACAATACATTGTACATTCCTCAATATCTGTCTCTCCTTAAACTTCTCTTACCCTCCAATACACAATACATTGTACATTCCCCAATATCTGTCTCCCCTTAAGCTTCTCTTACCCTCCAATACACAATACATTGTACATTCCTCAATATCTGTCTCTCCTTAAACTTCTCTTACCCTTCAATACACAATACATTGTACATTCCTCAATATCTGTCTCCCCTTAAACTTCTCTTTAGACTCTTACCCTCCAGGTGGATACACAATACATAGATTTTGATTCAATTATCAAATTGATTGAGTACCTAGCTAGTGTGTATGGGAATACATGTACAAGATGTACATGTACTCGAGGACTTTCAATATTTTCCAAGTGTATCAGTACTTCACTATTTACAGGCAGTATTTTTCTATTAAAATTTTCATAAATATCTTATACAGCTCTTACATAAATCAACAGGTACAAAATACCATTTTAAACAGGTAAAAGTACCTGGTAACGCCTCTTATTGAAAGGACTAGTACTTCATGGTATTGTGAGTAATCCTTGTTTTAATCATGATAAGTGATCTGTTTTACTCAACGAGTACTGAACCCACAATCTCCTGCACTCTTGAGTGTTATCAGTAGAATATTTCAAAAGTACTGTTATAAAGACAACATAATGATTGAGTCTACCATAGACACCATGGTCAGTAAATATTTGTTTTCAATTTTAGTTCAAAATGTGCAAATTTTTATCTTAAATCTGCTCGCTATATCCACAAGTCATACATAAAGTTTTAATTCTGATCTTTTTATCAAAGTCAAAGATTACATTACAGTCAAACCTGCCCATGCAGTCACCTCTATTAAGCAGTCACCTGTATTAAAAGGTCACATTTTTCTTGATCTGTCATAGAAAATTTGTTATGAATTGAACCCCTGTTAAGAGGTCACCTGTCTTATAAGGCCACTATTTCTTTGTTCGAAATGTGACCTCACAATATACAGTTTTCACTGTACAAATGTATTTGTTTTTTCACCTTTTAAGTTTTTAAAAATTTTAACAGTAAGTATTGACGATAGCTGAAATTGCAGAAAAGATAAATTCGGTACTTTTTATTCAGACGAAGGTACTTGAAACCTTGAGACCTATTCAAGTATTATTTTATATACAAACAGGTGATCTGTTAGATAAACCATTTAAATATTTCGAGTGGTTAATATAGGGGGGTAGTGTAAACTTCGTCACGGAATTCAAGTTCTGTAGAAGGTGATAGTTTCCTACGGTGGCGTTATTTGTGTCGATCCACCCACTAGATCTGTCGCAAATGAGGCTTAATATGGCACAAAACATGGCTTAACATTAAATATTTCAACTTGACAATGACAGAATATATATAGTGATTCAGCTAGGCACCGGTCTCAGGACATTTGCCAACCTATTTCTCAAATTATCCTGAAGAACTTTACAAAAATTAGCTTAATTATTAAAGAATGTCCTGAAGAAATTTTGATAAAACTGGCAATTGTCCTGAAGATTTCAAAGT
Organism: Bathymodiolus septemdierum; assembly: GCA_963383655.1. NCBI lineage: Eukaryota > Metazoa > Mollusca > Bivalvia > Mytilida > Modiolidae > Bathymodiolus > Bathymodiolus septemdierum. The sequence continues at coordinate 4,427,582 of OY726525.1, read as the reverse complement.
CTAACATAAACACTTATTACAAGCTACAACTTGAAAAAGAGTGAGCGATTTTTTCAGCTATATTATGGCGAGAATAAGTTAAATTTCAATGAGAGGTTGCTATGTACCGTATTTAGGGTTGTATAATGCGCAGGATTTTGCCCAGATTCTTTAATTTGTAGGAGGGGTGCACATTATAAACAGGAACAATGTGTTTCACTCTTTCCCAGACCGGGAAATCACATGTCCGCCAATAAAACCCAACACATTTAATATTTTGCAACTTTATTGAAGATGAAAAGAGATAAATGGTTCTTAAATTCTCCCAGCCAATGAAACATGCTCAAAGGACTGAAAAATATATACGATTGATATTTAATTCTTAGGTTTTTACCCTTCATGAACCACTTCCACACACTATTTCACTGGTTTATACCCATCATGAACCACTTCCACACACTATTTCACTGGTTTTTACCCTTCATGAACCACTTCCACACACAATTTCACTGGTTTTTACCCATCATGAACCACTTCCACACTCTATTTCACTGGTTTTTACCCATCATGAACCACTTCCACACTCTATTTCACTGGTTAATACCCATCATAAACCACTTCCACACTATTTCACTGGTTTTTACCCATCATGAACCACTTCCACACACTATTTCACTGGTTTATACCCATCATGAACCACTTCCACACACTATTTCACTGGTTTTTACCCATCATGAACCACTTCCACACACTATTTCACTGGTTAATACCCATCATGAACCACTTCCACACTATTTCACTGGTTTTTACCCATCATGAACCACTTCCACACACTATTTCACTGGTTTTTACCCTTCATTAACCACTTCCACACTATTTCACTGGTTTTTACCCATCATGAATCACTTCCACACACTATTTCACTGGTTTTTACCCTTCATGAACCACTTTCACACCCTATTTCACTGGTTTTTACCCATCATGAACCACTTCCACACACTATTTCACTGGTTTTTACCCATCATGAACCACTTCCACACACTATTTCACTGGTTTTTATCCATCATGATCCACTTCCACACTATTTCACTGGTTTATACCCTTCATGAACCACTTCCACACACTATTTCACTGGTTTTTACCCATCATGATCCACTTCCACACACTATTTCACTGGTTTATACCCTTCATGAACCACTTCCACACTATTTCACTGGTTTTTACCCATCATGAACCACTTCCACACACTATTTCAGTATTTCACTGGTATTTACCAAAAAATATTTTACTTAAAACAGAGAGTGAGTGTCCTAAAAGGGGAATTTGCAGTAGTGCCTACCACAAAATTTGTGGGCGGAGCTTATCATCAAAAATCCACATTGATATGAACAGCATATTTATGAAACTGTATGGCACATGACCAACGTGACATAAAGGTCACATACCTCAGAAATTTCAATTTTCGAATTGATTTTTGTAGATTTTAGACTGACGAAGAATTTTTTTTTTTAATAAGATTGAAAGTTTTGTAGGGAGGAGCACTAGTAACCATGCCTGTCAAATATTTTGCTCGAAAAGTAATTGTGAAACTATGTATCATTGATTTTTCCTCGAGATATAAACCGTGGTAAAAAAAAATGAACAATCTGAATGTTTGCTCCGCCCACAGCTATTTATGCCCACGGTCCCAGTTTAAGCTTGTTGAAACTATTACAATTCACTACTAATGGAAATTCTATCATTGTGAACCACTTTCATCTCTACTTGACTGGTTTTTACCAAAAAATACTTTCCTTAAAACACAAATTCTAGTGTCCTTGTTGAAGCTGTTTAAGTGTTCTTAAGCTTGCTCACTGACTTATTACAAATAACTACAAACGGAAATTACTCTTAGAAAGTTAAAGGAAATCCCACTTTTATATAATGTCATAACGACAAATATATTAAATTAATCTCCTAAAACAGTTACAGGTACATGTATTATATACGTATGTGAGGGTCCTCATTTTACTCACATATAAAAGACATTTACTGTATAGTATCATTTCACTGGAGAGGTATGGACCATTTTTACACCTTTAGATCAATGTAACTGAAATTAAAATCTAGATCATCATTAAATACTAAATTTTTTTTTTTTTTCAAATTTTACCAAAATATTTTTGTTGAGAACTGTACAATTAGATTATTTATTTGTTGCATTTTTCAGGTAAAGATAATATTTTCAATAAAATTTGGCAACAGAGGCTATTTTTTTTTAAATGACACAGTCCCATCCCCCCTCTTTCTCTCTCTACACACAACTTACATGTTTCTGGAATAAGTCGAAAGGTTGGAAAGCTAAATAATTTTAAAAGTTTTGGGAGCAATAAAACCAAAAGGCCTAAACAGGATCGCCAAAATCAGCTAAGGTCACCTGAGGGAGGAGAACCTTAGTTTTGATAATAATTACATCATTTAGGAACTAGATTGTCCAGTTTTGATTTCCCCATCGTAATCTCTAACATTTATTTTCAATAACAAATATATCTAATAAAATGAATGTGTTCATCAAAGTACATTCATAAATCTTACAAGACTAATAACTCTTTATACAATATTAAATATCAAAATAAAAACTGTAATTTCCTTAAATACACAAATGAATATTTTCTTCTTTTCTACAGATTCATAACCCCGTTATATTTTATTACAAAATAACAAAAATTTTATCACAACTAATAATATCCTTTTTAGGAAATAAATTTAGCATTTTCATTTTATTGGCCCATTCAACATAAAATTTCTTTTTTAAACAAATATGAAGTGAAATCTGCATAAAAAGGTTTTGATAAAGAACCATTAAAGTTGTTTAATGAGTGACATAAACTGATGATTTACACTTCTCCAGTGTAAATATTGCATTGTGTGTCTTCTTTCACATGCTTCAAAAGATTCCAAATATTTGTTGGACTTTTGTTTACATTTTTTAACCTTCTGATAACCCCATACTGCACCGTGGGGTAATATATGTCTAGATTTAGATATGGTGCAATTGTTGTTTACATATACAACATCTGGGCATCATTCCTAAAGAACTTACAACTGTTGTTTACATATATATACAACATCTGGGCATCATTCCTAAAGAACTTACAACTGTTGTTTACATATATATACAACATCTGGGCATCATTCCTAAAGAACTTACCACCGACTTGCTGCAAGTCACAGACAAACTTTCTCGCATAATGTTGTATTGAGTACACCTCGCCCGAGTGGGATTCGAACTCATGTTAGTGGTGATAGGCACTGATTACATTGGTACATGTAGGTGTAAATCCAACTACCATACGATCACAACCCTTTTTATACAAGTTTCACTAAATTCCAATATTTCAGGGAAATAAAAATATATCATACATATGTACAAAAATACATGTATGCATCTTGCCAAGCAAAAAAGTCCTTATTGAATTTGAAAACCTTAGATGTTGAATACCAGGTGTCATAATCAATAGTTATGAGAGGTCTAATCATGTTACACCTTGAATTTCCCTGGTAATCTTTAAACTTCAAATAACATCATCAGGAAGATAAAGATCGTGTAACATGTTACAAATATGAGTTGCCTTGTCTTAAAAAATACATTTCAGTGCATAATATTTTAAACCAGATCTTTTCTTATCCTCAAAGAAACAGTAGAATCTATAACACACACTGGCGCAGACAGCCTTGGTTTGTTTCTATTGATAACAGAAAGAGAATAAATCTTGTTATACAATAGAACTAGAGGCTAGGGAGAACTGCTGACAAAGGCTGACATTCTATTGTCAGATTTGTTCAATCATAATTAATAAAAATTTCACAGATAGCATTAGGCCAAGAAAAAAAGGTAAACGAACAGAAAGTCACAAAACTCCTAGGTCAAAAAGTCACAGGACAAAAAGTCACAATCTATATTTTTTACCCTGGCGGACAAAAAGTCACAACATATATTTTTGCTTAACATGTGTGTAGGTAGGACAAGAAGTCACAATATATATATATATACCTTGATTCATGAACCGTATGTACAGGTAGGTAGGACAAAAAGTCACAATATGTATACACCTAGATTCATGTACGTATATAGGTAGGACAGAAAGTCACTGTGTGATATATGTTATTTCTCAAGTACTCGCTATTCAAAACCTCCTAATACTTCAGGATGAAGAACAATAAAAGTTTTATTCTCATTTCTTTGTGTCAAACTGTAAAGACTGGTTTTTTGTGTTGGACTTACAAGTCATTGTGTAAATATGTATACCGTTTAACACTATATAAACTAAAGTGTCTTCTAACTATCCATTTGCCTTTCCTTTCAATATGTCATTCATTACTGTGATGAACGAAGTATTGAAAGTAAAAGCATATGTATAATAAAAAGAACCGTATCAATTAACAAAATAGGGATTTTAATTGATTGGAGTGACAATAAAGCCATACATGTAAAAAATTTAATAATCAGATGTGTTTTGGCATCTGTTTGTTTTCATAGAAACTATAGATCAATAATCAGATTTTCAAAGTGTTTTATTCCTTATATTTTTTTTAAATAATTAAAATTAAGTATGAATATAATTTGAAAGCAAAAATGAGCATAAAATTGAATTGTGACTTTTTGTCCTATAGTTACTTGTAATACATGGGGTCAATGATTTTACAAAATTGTTCATTGTGACTTTTTGTCCTAAGTGATAAGCTTCTATGCACAATTTTATGTTGTGACTTTTTGTCCTATATGTTTTCTCAAAATGCAAAATTTAAACTGTGACCTTTTGTCCGTGACTTTTTGTCCTGTGACTTTCTGTCCTACATTCGAAAAAAATACATGTTTCAGTAAACATTCTTGAAAAAATAGAACAAAACTTATTTGCTTAAATTTTACCTAGGTTATACAGGAAAAAGGACCTGACTTGAACAGTGATTGTTTAAATATAACATGAACAGTGGAATTAGTACCAGATTGCCGAATCCCATATTGCCATGTCCATTTTGCCGAATCCCATATTGCCGACTTTTGCTAAAAATGACAGTTTCATAATATTATTTTTTATTTAAAAAAAAATATTGATGTGTACATATTTTATTGAAAGCAGTAATTTTTAGAGCAATTTTAATTAGAAAAACCATAATCAAATGCACTGATGAATAGGAGATGCCGATCCTCATTACTCAAATAATTGAAGAACAATGGAAATAAACTACAATAAGTAAATTTTTATTTAGAATTTTACTAAGTCTCGCTCAAATGCAAAATTTGGGACCTATTTACAAAACAAAAAATGTGTATTCTCTCATGTTTATGCTAGTTATTATTCACAGAGCATATGTTTTGAAATTATTTCTTGGCATCCTTCATCTTGACAGAAATCATGGTTGTCTGCAGGACTAATCCACCATATATCCTTTTGACTTTGAGCTCGAATGCTATAATCTAAACTCCCTTGTATGTCGGACCATTTCAAAAGAAATATTTATTTAATTATTTACAATATTCCTTCATAAATTAGAAGCATTATTCTACTTGCAATAACAATATTTTTCATATGTCGGCAATTTGGGAATCGGCTAATTGGACTCGGCAATTTGGAATTCGGCAAACTGGGAATCGGCAATTTGGGATGCTACCGAACAGTGATTATCTAAATATAACATGAACAGTGATTATCTAAATATAACATGAACAGTGATTATCTAAATATAACATGAACAGTGATTATCTAAATATAACATGAACAGTGATTATCTAAATATAACTATAAAAACTTGTGGTTGGGCACTAAATATTAGGTAGCATAGAGTTTTAACAGAAACAGACAGCTTACTATATAATACATGTAGACGATCCATCTTATTTTATAATCCAAGGAGACCAACACAAATTTTACACATTTAATTCAACTGGTATTAGATTTACATATAAATTGGATATTGATGGTTTGCTTTTGGTGAATAAGTATTATATCAGGGTAGGAAACGTTTTTTTCTCTTATAATCTCACCATTTTGGCTAGTTGGTTCAAAATTGTACTCGCCAAATTAGAATTGCACTTGCCAAAATTAATTGCTGCAAAATCCGACCCTGACTCGAAAATTACGATTTTTTTAACATTTACCTTTATACCATGTCCACACAAACCCAATTGTATTTGATATCATCAAGTTTTACTCTACCGAATCCGTATTTAAGATAATCTGAATCGCTTGCATTGAACTTTGGGAGGTATATATTAATTTTATTTGATCCCGGTACGGAATAGGACGCCATCTTTTAGCGTTTTCTATCTATAAGAGAAATCAATATGGCAGACGTGAAACATTGCACCGCTAGTCCTATCAACGATTTTGAAGGATTTCTTCACATCTCTTAATGTCGAATCAAAAATTTTACGGAATCATTGACTGAGAAACTACTTCGTCAAGTTGGTTGACAGGGGCAAGTGCAAAATAATCGGAACTCGCCTCACGATGTTCGGTCACCGGATTGTCGAGTTCTTACACAAACGTACTTGTCAAATTTTTTTCTTCTCGCTTTTGACCAATTGGCGAGCGGTGGTTTCTTTCACTGTTATATATACCATGTATCTTATGAATTAACTTATTTAAATCAACGAATCCAAAGGATGAGTTGGTTTAAATAAGTTCATGAGTAAGATCCATAGTATATATGGCTTGTAACAGAAATCAATATTGTGTGCTCTCGTCAAGGTCCACAAAATCATGGAATAACATCAAATTCATGGAAATAACATCAAGATCTTCATGTTAGACCATGGTTTGTAAAAGTTCACTATTTTTAAGTTTAAAAAGGAAAAATGCATATTTATGTTACAATGCTACTTTCAACAATATTTCAGTTACATCTCGCCATGAACGGGGTTCGAACTCAAAACTTTAGTGGTGACTGGTGATAGGCACTGATTGCATAAGAAGTTGTAAATCCAACTGCCATACGACTATGACGACCACATTATATTTGAGAAGTACATGATGTACATTTATTGTACATGTACCAGTAGATCAAAGCAGGTAAAATACACACATTCTCCCACAACAGCCAAAATCAAAAACATATCATATACATATTTTGTTTTTTATCTGAGCTCATAAAAAAGACATTATAAAGCTAAACAACTTGATATGTATTTTCAATGGCACTTTAAGTATCATAATACTGTTTACACACATTTATTACATCTATAACAAGCTTGGTAATTTTAATGTGCTATCACAGACTGAATATATTATGTGATATTAGCTCACACTTATTTAACCTTAAGAGAGGTTTGATTCACAACACATGGCTTCACATTAGCTCACACTTATTTAACCTTAAGAGAGGTCTGATTCACAACACACGGCTTCACATTAGCTCACACTTATTTAACCTTAAGAGAGGTCTGATTCACAACACATGGCTTCACATTAGCTCACACTTATTTAACCTTAAGAGAGGTCTGATTCACAACACATGGCTTCACATTAGCTCACACTTATTTAACCTTAAGAGAGGTCTGATTCACAACACATGGCTTCACATTAGCTCACACTTATTTAACCTTAAGAGAGGTCTGATTCACAACACACGGCTTCACATTAGCTCACACTTATTTAACCTTAAGAGAGGTCTGATTCACAACACATGGCTTCACATTAGCTCACACTTATTTAACCTTAAGAGAGGTCTGATTCACAACACACGGCTTCACATTAGCTCACACTTATTTAACCTTAAGAGAGGTCTGATTCACAACACATGGCTTCACATTAGCTCACACTTATTTAACCTTCAGAGAGGTCTGATTCACAACACATGGCTTCACATTAGCTCACACTTATTTAACCTTAAGAGAGGTCTGATTCACAACACATGGCTTCACATTAGCTCACACTTATTTAACCTTAAGAGAGGTCTGATTCACAACACATGGCTTCACATTAGCCTGAAATACATGTTTTGTAGCTTAAGATAAACTTTAGTAAGGTACAGTCTGAAATTAAAAGTAATTTTTATAAAGTTAGTTGCGTTAGTTTTGATTTTGTTTTAAATGTGACTTTGTAATTGAATGTTGTATTTGTATTACTTGTCAAGAATAACGCCAAAATATAGCTGAAGTCGGTGTTTAACAGCAATCAATCAATCATCATGATAAAATACTCTTCACTTGACATTTACACTGAATACATTTAAGGTACACAAAATGTAGTTTATTATATGATGACATCTATGTCTCTACGATGTATTATATGATCACATCTATGTCTCTACGATGTATTATATGATGACATCTATGTCTCTACGATGTATTATATGATGACATCTATGTCTCTACGATGTATTATATGATGACATCTATGTCTCTACGATGTATTATATGATCACATCTATGTCTCTACGATGTATTATATGATGACATCTATGTCTCTACGATGTATTATATGATGACATCTATGTCTCTACGATGTATTATATGATCACATCTGTCTCTACGATGTATTATATGATCACATCTATGTCACTACGATGTATTATATGATCACATCTATGTCTCTACGATGTATTATATGATCACATCTATGTCTCTACGATGTATTATATGATCACATCTATGTCTCTACGATGTATTATATGATCACATCTGTCTCTACGATGTATTATATGATCACATCAATGTCTCTACGATGTATTATATGATCACATCTATGTCTCTACGATGTATTATATGATCACATCAATGTCTCTACGATGTATTATATGATCACATCTATGTCTCTACGATGTATTATATGACATCTATGTCTCTACGATGTATTATATGATCACATCTGTCTCTACGATGTATTATATGATCTCATCTATGTCTCTACGATGTATTATATAATCACATCTATGTCTCTACGATGTATTATATGATCACATCAATGTCTCTACGATGTATTATATGATCACATCTATGTCTCTACGATGTATTATATGATCACATCTGTCTCTACGATGTATTATATGATCACATCTGTCTCTACGATGTATTATATGATCACATCTATGTCTCTACGATGTATTATATGATCATATCAATGTCTCTACGATGTATTATATGATCACATCTATGTCTCTACGATGTATTTTATGATGACATCTATGTCTCTATGATGTATTATATGATCACATCTATGTCTCTACGATGTATTATATGATCACATCTATGTCTCTACGATGTATTATATGATCACATCTGTCTCTACGATGTATTATATGATCACATCTATGTCTCTACGATGTATTATATGATCACATCTGTCTCTACGATGTATTATATGATCACATCAATGTCTCTACGATGTATTATATGATCACATCTATGTCTCTACGATGTATTATATGATCACATCAATGTCTCTACGATGTATTATATGATCACATCTATGTCTCTACGATGTATTATATGATCACATCTATGTCTCTACGATGTATTATATGATCACATCTATGTCTCTACGATGTATTATATGATCACATCATTGTCTCTACGATGTATTGTATGATGACATCTATGTCTCTATGATGTATTATATGATCACATCTATGTCTCTACGATGTATTATATGATGACATCTATGTCTCTACGATGTATTATATGATGACATCTATGTCTCTACGATGTATTATATGATCACATCAATGTCTCTACGATGTATTATATGATCACATCTGTCTCTACGATGTATTATATGATCACATCAATGTCTCTACGATGTATTATATGATCACATCAATGTCTTTACGATGTATTATATGATCACATCTATGTCTCTACGATGTATTATATGATCACATCAATGTCTCTACGATGTATTATATGATCACATCAATGTCTCTACGATGTATTATATGATCACATCTATGTCTCTACGATGTATTATATGATCACATCTATGTCTCTACGATGTATTATATGATCACATCTATGTCTCTACGATGACCCCTTTTTAAGAATAAGAGCAAAATATATAAATTTGCATCATAATAACAAAAAATTAGGTTAAATATTACACGAAATACAAACTGCACATGTACTTTTCAAATTACAATTAAAAGGATTTCTATTTATGAGAAAAAACGTTACAATTTAAAAAAAAAAAGAGGTTATTTAATACGAGACTTCTTTGAACACTGAAAATCAATATACAATGTAATACCATCAAAGATGAATTTAAAGAACATGTATATATGGGTACCATCATATCCTGAACTTGAGGAATTATAGTGTGTTATTTGTCATCAATCATGCAATGTTAAATGCTTTTCCAACAAACGAAGACAAGATCTGTAAAGACTAGGCTGACAGCAACCTTTTGGGTTAAGAGTTATGGTGTTTAATGCCACTTTCAACAATATTTCAGCTTGATCGTGGCGGTCAGTTTTGTTGGTGGAGGAAACAGAGTACCCGTAGAAAAGACCTGACCTGCCGCAAGTCTCTGACAAACTATTCACATAATGTTGTACACTTCACCCTGAGCGGGGGTCAAACCCACAACATCAGTGGTGATAGGCACCGATTGCATATGTAGTTGTAAATCCAACTACCATACGATCACGACCATGACAGCCCCTGTAACTTTTGGAGACTGGTATCAAAATGTCTATTTATATGTATGGCAACAGTAGTGGCTACTTGTGGATCATCAGGTACAATGTTTGTGATTGTAACATACATACATATGTAGCCACAATCCTAATTGACATAACATAGGAGATTTTTTTCGTGAATGAGTCCCCATGAAACTGTAAGCAGATGATGCAGAAGTGGCATAGAAAATCTTACGAAAGAAAAATAACTGAGTTTTCAGAATCCTAAGATCCAGAGATGGACTACGACAGGCTTGAATACTCAGAACACCATAATGGAATGCAAAAAACATTAAAGAAAATTATAGGACTGAATTCATGTGCATGTTCTTCAGAACAATTTGAGAAATACTGTAGGTGGACAAATGTCCTGAGACAGGTGCATAGCTAAATCACTGCACAGGACACACAGGAAAATTGTAAATATATTCCCACAAGCTAAGGCACATCATGGCCACTCCCTTAAGATTTTAATATTATATTTCATTTAATATTCATAATGACATAAATCTTTTACTGTATTGCATTATCTACTGTTATATCATTGAACAAAATATCAATGTTGACATTACATAATCAATGGTAGTTGTCCTTGTATCTATAATGTTAATGAAAATTTGATCCTCATTCATATCTTTTTATGAATGACTATAAATGTAAATACTATGTATTCACTAAATCAGTTAACCATGACAGCCAAAAATCCTGATCTTATGATAAACTTGTTATTAAATGATATTCTAGAATCATACACGTAACTGTACCTTACCAGGTAGAAATGTGTCGAAATCCAGGAGTAGTGTTTAAATTACGTAATTATTATTATGTGGTACTGTACATGTATGTAAAAACTAAAATATACATGTACATATACCTGTACACAATAGAATATAAAGCCATAATACCCAGTATAAAATGGTCTGTTTCTGGCTATCCTACATGTAGGTATAAAATGGTCTGTTTCTGGCTATCCCAGGTATAAAATGGTCTGTTTCTGGCTATCTTACTTGTAGGTATAAAATGGTCTGTTCCTGGCTATCTTACTTGTAGGTATAAAATGGTCTGTTTCTGACTATCCTAGAAATAAAATGGTCTGTTTCTGGCTATCCTAGGAATAAAATGGTCTGTTTCTGGCTATCCTAGGAATAAAATGGTCTGTTTCTGGCTATCCTAGGTATAAAATGGTCTGTTTCTGGCTATCCCAGGTATAAAATGGTCTGTTTCTGGCTATCCTAGGTATAAAATGGTCTGTTTCTGGCTATCCCAGGTATAAAATGGTCTGTTTCTGGCTATCCCAGGTATAAAATGGTCTGTTTCTGGCTATCCTAGGTATAAAATGGACTGTTTCTGGCTATCCAAGGTATAAAATGGTCTGTTTCTGGCTATCCTAGGAATAAAATGGTCTGTTTCTGGCTATCCCAGGTATAAAATGGTCTGTTTCTGGCTATACAAAGTATAAAATGGTCTGTTTCTGGCTATCCTAGGAATAAAATGGTCTGTTTCTGACTATCCTAGGAATAAAATGGTCTGTTTCTGGCTATCCTAGGTATAAAATGGTCTGTTTCTGGCTATCCTAAGTATAAAATGGTCTGTTTCTGGCTATCCTAAGCATAAAATGGTCTGTTTCTGCTTATCCTAGGAATAAAATGGTCTGTTTCTGGCTATCCTAAGTATAAAATGGTCTGTTTCTGGCTATCCAAGGAATAAAATGGTCTGTTTCTGGCTATCCTAGGTATAAAATGGTCTGTTTCTGGCTATCCTAGGAATAAAATGGTGTTTCTGGCTATCCTAGGAATAAAATGGTCTGTTTCTGGCTATCCTAGGAATAAAATGGTCTGTTTCTGGCTATCCTAGGTATAAAATGGTCTGTTTCTGGCTATCCTAGGAATACAATGGTCTGTTTCTGGCTATCCCAGGTATAAAATGGTCTGTTTCTGGCTATCCTAGGTATAACATGGTCTGTTTCTGGCTATCCTAGGAATAAAATGGTCTGTTTCTGGCTATCCTAGGAATAAAATGGTCTGTTTCTGGCTATCCTAGGAATAAAATGGTCTGTTTCTGGCTATCCTAGGAATAACATGGTCTGTTTCTGGCTATCCTAAGTATAAAATGGTCTGTTTCTGGCTATCCTAGGAATAAAAGGGTCTGTTTCTGGCTATCCTAGGAATAAAATGGTCTGTTTCTGGCTATCCTAGGAATAAAATGGTCTGTTTCTGGCTATCCTAGGAATAAAATGGTCTGTTTCTGGCTATCCTAGGTATAAAATGGTCTGTTTCTGGCTATCCCAGGTCTAAAATGGTCTGTTTCTGGCCATCCTAGGTATAAAATGGTCTGTTTCTGGCTATCCTAGGTATAAAATGGTATGTTTCTGGCTATCCCAGGTATAAAATGGTCTGTTTCTGACTATCCCAGGTATAAAATGATCTGTTTCTGGCTATCCCAGGTATAAAATGGTCTGTTTCTGGCTATCCCAGGTATAAAATGGTCTGTTTCTGGCTATCTCAGGTATAAAATGGTCTGTTTCTGGCTATCCCAGGTATAAAATGGTCTGTTTCTGGCTATCCTAGGAATAAAATGGTCTGTTTCTGGCTATCCTAGGTATAAAATGGTCTGTTTCTGGCTATCCTAGGAATAAAATGGTCTGTTTCTGGCTATCCTAGGAATAAAATGGTCTGTTTCTGGCTATCCTAGGAATAAAATGGTCTGTTTCTGGCTATACTAGGTATAAAATGGTCTGTTTCTGGCTATCCTAGGAATAAAATGGTCTGTTTCTGGCTATGCCAGGTATAAAATGGTCTGTTTCTGGCTATCCTAGGTATAAAATGGTCTGTTTCTGGCTATCCTAAGTATAAAATGGTCTGTTTCTGGCCATCCTAGGTATAAAATGGTCTGTTTCTGGATATCTTAGGTATAAAATGGTCTGTTTCTGGCCATCCTAGGTCCTGTTTCTGGCTATCCAAAGGGTTTGGGTTTATGATATTTAAACATCATATTACATTGTTCATAATGACAACTAGAAAATTGAATGCCCCCGTCTCAACCTTATCCACCTCAACCCCCCTCCCCCCCCCCTCCCTCCCCCCACCCAATTTACTACCTTAACTTTTGGTTTGGTTCTGAGGAATGTGTAGGGCTATAATGTAAAGAAAACGTCTTGAAGAGCCAAAATGGATTTTCAATATAACTTAATTTGAAGGAATGGTATATTATTCATTGGGTATGATGTAGAAAACTTATGTATAGACTTTAAAAGGTGTTTGTGTCTTAGTTTGTATCTGTAAGACACATAAATGCCCCCGCGGTTATAATTGCAAAAGGGTAAACCAATGTTTTGCTTATTCAGTTTCAAGCAGAAATGACTGAAATAAATGAATCTGTACCTAACAATGTGATGTTCGATTGATTGAATGATTGAATGGGGCTTAACGCCACTTTCAGCAGTATTTCAGCCATATCGTGGCGCTCAGTTTTAGTGGCCAAGTTCATATATGCATAATTTTGTAAAAAATTGTTGAAAATCAAAATCCATATAATATGCACACCTTCATTGTTGGTACTAACTATCTACAAAATATAAAAGGTCTAGCTCAAAAACTGTAGGAGGAGTTAGCCGTACAAACTATGCATACTAAGTGTGACGAACGGACGGACGGACAGACAGGGGTAAAACAATATGCCCCCAGACAAATCTTTACTTTATAGAATACTTGTTGATTATTAGTCTTTGCCTTAATTGGCCGAATTTAGAAAATTTTCAATTTATTTAAATAAATTCTTTCATAATTTTCACTTATAGCTATATTTCAATTATTGTTCTGACATTTTGTAATATAATCATAAACAGAGTTCAAAGATTTATGCAGCTCTTGAATTACATTTGCACATTCTGACACATAAAAGGCAAATATAACAAATAAGATTTGACCGATTTATTTTTCCTACTTGAAACAGTTAATTAACATCAATAACACAATGATTGCAAAAGAGTTCATCAGAGATCATTTAAAGTTCAACTTCTTCAGAGACCATTTCAAGTCCAATCTTCATCAGAGACCATTTCAAGTCCAATCTTCATCGATCACAGACCATTTCAAGTCCAATCTTCATTAGAGACCATTTCAAGTTCAATCTTCATCAGAGGCCATTCCAAGTCCAATCTTCATCAGAGACCATTTCAAGTTCAATCTTCATCAGAGACCATTTCAAGTCCAATCTTCATCAGAGACCATTTCAAGTTCAATCTTCATCAGAGACCATTTCAAGTTCAATCTTCATTAGAGACCATTTCAAGTCCAATCTTCATCAGAGACCATTTCAAGTTCAATCTTCATCAGAGACCATTTCAAGTTCAATCTTCATCAGAGACCATTTCAAGTTCAATCTTCATCAGAGACCATTTCAAGTTCAATCTTCATCAGAGACCATTTCAAGTCCAATCTTCATCAGAGACCATTTCAAGTTCAATCTTCATCAGAGACCATTTCAAGTTCAATCTTCATCAGAGACCATTTAAAGTTCAATCTTCATCAGAGACCATTTCAAGTTCAATCTTCATCAGAGACCATTTAAAGTTCAAATGACTGTTTTCATTGCTTCATTAACCCTTGCTTCATCATAAACAAATCTATGACTCATATTCTCATAACATTACATTCGGTGACCAATATCTAACACGTTGATGAGATGAAATAGATCTGGCGTGATTTACTTAACATTCAACGATATTTTCTGCAATTGCTATCGTTAATTATTTATAAATTTTAATCACGATTCGTCAATCCTCAAAGATACAACAACAAAGTAAACGTAGTGTTAATGTAGCGTTATCCAATTTTTTTACTGAGTATAAAGTCAATAAGTATGATCAACATTAATTAACAGTTAATGTACATTATTATTTATTATGTACTATAGTGTATTTAGCTACATGTAAACAAATTCAATTAATTTTTGTAATTAAAAGTGAACTGGATTCTTGAAGCCATATTAAATATTGTCATTATAAATCTGAACTTTTCACACGAATAAAAAATCCACTATTCAACTAGAATTTAGAAATATCAAGAACTCTGACACTGAGATCAATATCTACTGTATTGTGTATTACTTCAGGGGTGCTGTGGTGTTTAATGCCACTTTCAACAATATTTCAGTTATTGTGGTGGTCAGTTTTATTGGTGGAGGAAACCGGAAGTCGCAAGACACTGACAAACTTTATCAATACTGTGATAATCTGAACTTTTCTCTCAGAATAAAACAATCTAACTCTGATGATAGTATCTGTATAATTTTGATTCATAACTCTGACACCATGTGATCATCTGTTACTACAAATAAACACTTCAATCAACGTTAACAGTAGTCAGTTATTAAATCACAATAATTCATTTGTCAAATCTCACTGATCCTATGTTAATTATAGGTACTACTGATGGTTAACAATTCCATCAATATCAACAATACAAACAATCACCTCTCACCTTGATTAATATCAACAATACAAACAATCACCTCTCACCTTGATTAATATCAACAATACAAACAATCACCTCTCACCTTGATCAATATCAACAATACAAACAATCACCACTCACCTTGATTAATATCAACAATACAAACAATCACCTCTCACCTTGATTACTATCAACAATACAAACAATCACCTCTCACCTTGATTAATATCAACAATACAAACAATCACCTCTCACCTTGATTAATATCAACAATACAAACAATCACCTCTCACCTTGATTAATATCAACAATACAAACAATCACCTCTCACCTTGATTAATATCAACAATACAAACAATCACCTCTCACCTTGATCAATATCAACAATCACCTCTCACCTTGATTAATATCAACAATCACCTCTCACCTTGATCAATATCAACAATACAAACAATCACCTCTCACCTTGATTAATATCAACAATACAAACAATCACCTCTCACCTTGATTAATATCAACAATACAAACAATCACCTCTCACCTTGATTAATATCAACAATACAAACAATCACCTCTCACCTTGATCAATATCAACAATCACCTCTCACCTTGATTAATATCAACAATCACCTCTCACCTTGATTAATATCAACAATACAAACAATCACCTCTCACCTTGATTAATATCAACAATACAAACAATCACCTCTCACCTTGATTACTATCAACAATACAAACAATCACCTCTCACCTTGATTAATATCAACAATACAAACAATCACCTCTCACCTTGATTAATATCAACAATACAAACAATCACCTCTCACCTTGATTAATATCAACAATACAAACAATCACCTCTCACCTTGATTAATATCAACAATACAAACAATCACCTCTCACCTTGATCAATATCAACAATCACCTCTCACCTTGATTAATATCAACAATCACCTCTCACCTTGATTAATATCAACAATACAAACAATCACCTCTCACCTTGATTAATATCAACAATACAAACAATCACCTCTCACCTTGATTAATATCAAAAATACAAACAATCACCTCTCACCTTGATCAATATCAACAATCACCTCTCACCTTGATTAATATCAACAATCACCTCTCACCTTCATTAATATCAACAATACAAACAATCACCTCTCACCTTGATTAATATCAACAATACAAACAATCACCTCTCACCTTGATTAATATCAACAATACAAACAATCACCTCTCACCTTGATTAATATCAACAATACAAACAATCACCTCTCACCTTGATTACTATCAACAATACAAACAATCACCTCTCACCTTGATCAATATCAACAATCACCTCTCACCTTGATTAATATCAACAATCACCTCTCACCTTGATTAATATCAACAATACAAACAATCACCTCTCACCTTGATTACTATCAACAATACAAACAATCACCTCTCACTTTGATTAATATCAACAATACAAACAATCACCTCTCACCTTGATTAATATCAACAATACAAACAATCACCTCTCACCTTGATTAATATCAACAATACAAACAATCACCTCTCACCTTGATCAATATCAACAATACAAACAATCACCTCTCACCTTGATCAATATCAACAATACAAACAATCACCTCTCACCTTGATTAATATCAACAATCACCTCTCACCTTGATTACTATCAACAATACAAACAATCATCTCTCACCTTGATTAATATCAACAATACAAACAATCACCTCTCACCTTGATTAATATCAACAATACAAACAATCACCTCTCACCTTGATCAATATCAACAATACAAACAATCACCTCTCACCTTGATTACTATCAACAATACAAACAATCACCTCTCACCTTGATTAATATCAACAATACAAACAATCACCTCTCACCTTGATTAATATCAACAATACAAACAATCACCTCTCACCTTGATTAATATCAACAATACAAACAATCACCTCTCACCTTGATTAATATCAACAATACAAACAATCACCTCTCACCTTGATTACTATCAACAATACAAACAATCACCTCTCACCTTGATTACTATCAACAATACAAACAATCACCTCTCACCTTGATTAATATCAACAATCACCTCTCACCTTGATTAATATCAACAATCACCTCTCACCTTGATTAATATCAACAATCACCTCTCACCTTGATCAATATCAACAATACAAACAATCACCTCTCACTTTGATTAATATCAACAATACAAACAATTACCTCTCACCTTGATTAATATCAACAATACAAACAATCACCTCTCACCTTGATTAATATCAACAATACAAACAATCACCTCTCACCTTGATTAATATCAACAATACAAACAATCACCTCTCACCTTGATTAATATCAACAATACAAACAATCACCTCTCACCTTGATCAATATCAACAATCACCTCTCACCTTGATTAATATCAACAATACAAACAATCACCTCTCACCTTGATCAATATCAACAATCACCTCTCACCTTGATTAATATCAACAATACAAACAATCACCTCTCACCTTGATTAATATCAACAATCACCTCTCACCTTGATTAATATCAACAATCACCTCTCACCTTGATCAATATCAACAATACAAACAATCACCTCTCACCTTGATTAATATCAACAATACAAACAATCACCTCTCACCTTGATTAATATCAACAATACAAACAATCACCTCTCACCTTGATTAATATCAACAATACAAACAATCACCTCTCACCTTGATTAATATCAACAATACAAACAATCACCTCTCACCTTGATTAATATCAACAATACAAACAATCACCTCTCACCTTGATCAATATCAACAATACAAACAATCACCTCTCACCTTGATCAATATCAACAATCACCTCTCACCTTGATTAATATCAACAATACAAACAATCACCTCTCACCTTGATCAATACAAACAATCACCTCTCACCTTGATCAATACAAACAATCACCTCTCATCTTGATTAATATCAACAATACAAACAATCACCTCTCACCTTGATTAATATCAACAATCACCTCTCACCTTGATTAATATCAACAATACAAACAATCACCTCTCACCTTGATCAATATCAACAATACAAACAATCACCTCTCACCTTGATTAATATCAACAATCACCTCTCACCTTGATTAATATCAACAATCACCTCTCACCTTGATTAATATCAACAATCACCTCTCACCTTGATTAATTCACCTCTACAGGGACCACAACATATTGGATTGGGTTAGGATTTGGGGGTTTATTATGGTGTTTAACACCACTTTCAACAATATTTCTGTTATATCATAGTGACAGTTTTATTGATGGAGGAAACCAGAGAAAACCACTACCGAGTCATTGACAATTATTGGTAGAGGATATGACATTGGAAATCCAGGTCCTTCGACAGGCAGAAATATGTGGAGGAGTTAAACCAGTGAATGGCTCTAATTGAACCTGTGTTAGCGGTAGACAAAAAATGTCAATAGCCAAAGTGGCTAATTTTTTTTTTTTTTTCCTAGCCGCATTTACATGTGATTAGCCACACATCTGAAATCGACACAAATGAACAAACACTCATTTGAAATTATGCAACACTTTATTCAAATTGCTTGAACCATTCATTTTTATTTTTGCGAGTGTCATTTCTGTCAGCTGAACGTTTTTTCAAATACACGTTACTGGTTTGAAATTTAACAAAGATTTTTTCGAGTACTGTAAATATTTCATTCGCCAAAGTGGCGATCGCAACCAAATTTTTATTAGCCACATCTGAAATTTAATCGCCCAAGCGCTAACACAGTGGACAACTACATTTATTTTTTTATTTTTTTTAAATGGGGGTAGGTACAGGGTACATGTATGTATCGTAAATAGCTATCGGCAAATTATTTTTTACTTTCAAATATCTTGAGGAAAAAAACGTAGTCTCAGAGCAAAGGATTAACATTTCCCTAATAATAACAGCAAACATCATTCTAAATTTAACAAAATAGAAAATTCAAGTCAGTTACATTTTGTATGTATATTTTCAAACAAACCAAAAAATAAAGATGAAACCACTATAAATCTGTAAAGCCTTGTCAGTTTTTTATTGGTACATGTAAATAGATTAATCGACATGTTTTTGGTCTTCAATCCGTCAAACCCTGATTTACTTACCGTTACTTGTTTAATTGTTTACTATGTTATAACCAAATATGGAATATCGAAGCAATATTTGCCTAGTCCATTTACTAAGTCAATATTTGAATATTTGTTTAAGGATGATTTTAATGTCCAACTATTTGTATAACACCTTAAGCACAGAAAAACTCGCTCTTACCATTAAAATACCTCACAGATATATCACAAAAACAAAATCTTCAAAAATATTGTTTAACATTCCAAGACATGATTTAATATGATAATATTGAGTGAATACTAATGTCATTTATAAAGAATAAAGTGGCATTGCATTGGAACACTTACAAAGAATTTAGTGTCATTGGAACACATTGACAAAGAATCTAGTGTCATTGGAACACTTTTATAAAGAATACAGTGTCATTGGAACACTTTTATAAAGAATACAGTGTCATTGGAACACTTTTATAAAGAATATAGTGTCATTGGAACACTTTCATAAAGATTAGTGTCATTGCATTGGAACACTTACAAAGAATCTAGTGTCATTGGAAAAATTTAATAAAGAATACAGCAGGGTTCGAAATTACCGTAGGACCGATAGCCCGAGGCTAGAAGAATTGCGTTCGGTCTAGGCCAAGTTGTTTTATCGTAGACCGTGTGTCTAGGTGATTTACGACTATCAATTTCCGGAAATTGTGTTCCGCGAAGACATCGTTTTCTATCTTAATGTAAAATCCTCGGTCATGTTGGCACTTGAAATAAACTACTCATGTCTCCTCTATATGTAAGAACTTATATGTCTATGATCACGAGTTCAAGGTTACTTTTTCAATAACAAAATATGTGGAAATTCTTACCGGGAGTTTCAAAACTGAAGTCTAAACGGAAAGTTGACACCTGTGAAAGTAATAAGGCATACGATGCCACAAAAAGGAATACAATGTCTTCAAATGTACAAATGGCTACATTTTGACGGAGAAAGTCAGCTGATGTCCTGTGATAGTCACAGTGAACTGGTGTACAAAATTTGGGAAAGACGACCCAGACGGTAAATTTGTTAACGGCACCGATAATTTCAAAAAAGATACCTTAGATTACTGGAGGAGGAGGAGGAATTAGAGTATTCAGAGATGGTGTCAGATTATGAACTGGAACCTGAGGACAAATAAAAATTCAGAATAAAACAAACTTATTTAAATATTTGCCTTTTATTAACGTTTTTCAATCTTTGAAACCAAAAAAAAAAATCACTTTTTTGACACAATTTTTGCACATCTCTTACATTCAAAACATACTCAGAATGCAGGATTTTGCATGTAATTATTAAAAATGTTCAAGGGCGGGCATGTCCCCAAACCCCCCTAGCAGAAGCTCACCGCAAATACAGGTCTAGACATTTTCCTTCGGGGCTAGAATAGATTAAATCAGTCTAGCCCTGCAGTCTAGACATCAATTCCCATTAAATGATATCCCTGATACAGTGTCATTGCATTGGAACACTTACAAAGAATTTAGTGTCATTGGAACACATTGACAAAGAATAGTGTAATTGGAACACTTTTATAAAGAATAGTGTCATTGGAACACTTTTATAAAGAATACAGTGTCATTGGAATACTTTCTTAAAGAATAGTGTCATTGCATTGGAACATGTACAAAGAATACAGTGCCATTGGAACACTTTTATAAAGAATAGTGTCATTGGAACACATTACAAAGAATTCAGTGTCATTGGAACACTTTTATAACAAATACAGCGCCATTGGAACACTTTTATAAAGAATACAGTGTCATTGGAACACTTTCATAAAGACAGGGATTAAACAAAATTCCAAAAGTGCACTGGTCCAAGACCAGTGAGCACCAGGAATCTACTGGTCCTGAAAAATGTTCTACTGGTCCTAAATATCGGAATGGAGGAAATAAAATTTGTTGAACACTAAATTAACTTACCCCACCTCACCCCACCTCCCTCCCGGTAGTAGTAACTGAGTGACAAAATTATTTTATTTAAAATGACTTTTTGGTTGGCAACTTAATACCTGATCAGATGCTGCTTTTCATTTTGTCTTGGGCTATCAAATAGTTAATTTTTGCATATTGGTTGTACCTTTTATTGGCTTTTAATAAAGCACTGGTTTTTGTTTTTTGTTGTTACAAATTCTGGATATTTCAGAGTATTTACCACACATATTTACTTCATAATTCTCATTAGCATGATCGCCGGTTATCTCGTTGAGATTAGACTTCCAAAGATACAGAGCAGAAAAAGTATTCGGAAGTCTAATCTCTGGAGATACAGCAGAAAATGTCTTCTGAACTTTAATTCCAATGAGATTAGATTGCCGGAGTTATCAGCCTACCACTTCCCTCAACCCAAGGATTTTTTTCCTTTCACGATGTTTGAAATATTCTCTTCCGTTTTATAATTAGCCTATCGTATCTTTGACCTTTTGTTGGTTGTGGTGTTTTTTCATTATGTAATTTATTGTTGTCAGTATCACGAGCCGCTCCATTAAAAACAAGTTGGTCACTGACTCGGGCCATTTTTATGTTTGAACTGCTTCACTAATACGCTTGAGTATTATCGAAAGAATTAACGCTTCCGTAAAGCACAAAACTGATCTTAAGCTATTCTGTTACAACCATCCTGGGTGTGTGTGCTCCGTTAATTACCGGAGGTTCATATAGATCAAAACACACTTCGCAAAGCACTATAACGATCTTGAATTATTTCAGATTACGTAATCCAATGTTAACAATATTAAAGAGGCAATCAATGTTGGATTAAAATTATGCAGTAACATCTGTCACTCTGACTTTTAACCACCCATTTAATTCAAGTCCGTAATTGGACAGAACTGGTCCGTCTGTCTTTACAGGATTAGAAAATGTTACATTGTAGGTCCGAACCCACAAATCGCCGGTCCCGGACCTCAGACCGGCAGATTTTTTAACCCCTGATAAAGAATACAGTGTCATTGCATTGGAACACTTACAAAGAACACAGTGTCATTGGAACACTTTTATAAAGAATCCAGTGTCATTGGAACACTTTTATAAAGAATACAGTGTCATTGGAACACTTTTATCAAGAATCCAGTGTCATTGGGCCAAAATAAAAATATATTTTGTTTGCCCAAACACGACCGACCCAAAAAAATCACGCTGAGTCAAATTCTTTTTTTGCTGTTTTTTTTTTTTTTATTTCCGGATTTTCACCGTGTCCACGGGTTCCGTATAAAATATTAGTTTTACAGGTTAAATCACTTTCGCGCTTACAACAACACTACAAAATCCTTGCCGGGAAGCGCTTAAGTGATACTGATGAGATTTTTTTCGATATCCTCATCATTTATCATTATATATTGAAACCACGTGAAATGGGAAAAGGCAGACAGTTATTTTACACTGTCTTCGTCTGTTGTAGTTAAAACTGACAATAAAGTGAAACCAATTGTGTCAACAGACTCTTACAGATTTAACAACAAAAAAACATGGAATGACGTCTTCAAGGAGGCGATAGACCCCGAAGAAGTGGACTTGAAAAAGACGGATCAAATTATAGTGGGTCTCGGACAGAGCTGGACAAACATTTGCGCCCGACATGGAAGAATATGGTGCTCAAAAAAAAAAAATTTGCCTACCTACATACCCATACCCAAAAGTCATGGGTCGGGTTTGGGCGAACTGAAATATTTTTAAGGATGGCCTTGGAACACTTTTATAAAGAATACAGTGTCATTGGAACACTTTTATAAAGAATACAGTGTCATTGGAACACTTTTATAAAGAATACAGTGTCATTGGAACACTTTTATAAAGAATACAGTGTCATTGGAACACTTTTATAAAGAATACAGTGTCATTGGAACACTTTTATAAAGAATCCAGTGTCATTGGAACACTTTTATAAAGAATACAGTGTCATTGAATTGGAACACTTTCATAAAGAATACAGTGTCATTGCATTGGAACACTTACAAAGAACACAGTGTCATTGGAAAACATTTACAAAGAATACAATGTCATTTGAACATTTTGATAAATAATAGTGTCAGTGGAACACCTTTACAAACAGCAGTGTGAGTGTCATTGAAACACTCTTATAAAAGAATAGTGTCACTGGAACACATTGACAAAGAATCCAGTGTCGTTGGAACACACTGAAAGATTACAGTGTCATTGGTAAAGAATACTGTACATTGTCATTAGTAAATTTAAAGAATAGTGTCATTGGAACACATTGCCAAAGAATAGTTTCATTGGAACACCTTTACAAAGAAAACAGCAGTCAAGGAAATTAGGAATTTGAATCCACAGGACATTCGGTCCTGTGAACTGTGAGTAATTACAGGACCAACCTAGATTTTACAGGACCGACAATAAAATAATGATTTTTTTTTAAATAATAAATTTATTTTATCTAAGTGTCACATATTGATTGCATTAAACTTACAATCACAAACAGCAATATCTACAATTAGACAGCGCCGCAAAGGTTAGCATGCAAGTGCTCATGGGTTCGTGCTCCGGTCGGGTCAGACCAAAGACTAAAATTGGTATTTTTTGCTTCTCTGCTAGGTACGCAGCATTTAGGAGAAAGAGCAAAGACTGGTTGGCGCTGAATCAGTATAATGTGTCCAAGTGGGATGACAATTTGACACTATGTTCATAAATATATTATTGTATACAACATGATAATATTCATTAAAAGTATATTTCCACTCTTAAAATTACAAAACTATTTGTGACATTAAATATTACTAAATGAAATACTCATTCTATCTAAACAAATGAATCCTTATATGAAAAAAAATAGAATAAAATAATAGCTCTATGCTACCAGAAAAGGTATAATTACAGAGTTCTTGATAAGATTTTGATCTTGTCAGACATTCGGACTGACAAGAGGGCAAGTTTTGTCAGTCCGAACAAATATTTGTCAGTCCGAATAATTTTTGCTATTTTTATTAATATAAATCATTTTTATATATTAATTGAATCTAGACAATGAACAGTTCATTATTGTCCAATGATAACAAAACTCATTTAACTACACTGTCACATATTCTATCTCATACTCTATTATTCTGCTGATGCTTCTAAAGGTTTCCTCCTCACTCATCTCACTCAGAGCTACTCATCTCACTTTCTCTTTCACTTTCACTATCTTCATCATCTGTTTGCTCTACAACATTCTGATAACAGGGGTAAAACTCAATGGACCGGGATATCCTACTAATGTGCACATCTTCATATTAGGATCTTGCAATGTACAAAGTTTCATGAACTTCTGATTAATCATGTAGGAGAATTTGCGATGACAAAGTGCATACTGAATTGTCTCAAAATTTCTAAGTCCAAAGAGGCATAACAGGGGTAAAACTCAATGGACAATACAATCCGTTATACTGCAAAGTTCACACATCATGATCTTAAATTCCACAAAGTTTGGTGGAAATCGGACAAAAGATGTGGAAGTTGGTCTGGACAGACGGACAGACAGACAGATTCCTATATACCCCCCAAACTATGTTTGCGGGGGGTATAAAAAGTTTTATGAAGCGCTAACAGCAAACATTTTAAAAATATGTGAGATTCATTGTTGAATTTGTCATTTCAGAACCTGTGAATGTGTCAGTTGGAATACCCATTCCTACCACATATACATGTCTAGATGTCACAAAGTATGCATTCAATTCTTCTATGAGACTTAGTCATGGCTGGTGAATCGTTCAATATATGAATGGGTTCACTGCTAAAACTAGGTCATACTTGGTAAATAATATACTTAATCACTGCACCCATGAATCAGTGGTGCATGCTTGTTGGTATCAGATGAATTAAAACTTTAATCTAAGGCCGACGTAACCTTTCCCCCCCATAATTGAAACGAATTCTATTAAATGTGGATTAATATGATCCTCTTTTAAATATCTTGCATATTTTTAAACAAATAATATTAACACTTTTGAAATGAAGTCAACACTCAACTTTCTAATACTAGTCTAGAAGTCTTAATGAGATCAAACACAAAATGTATGTACATGATTTTTAAGGACGGTTTTTATTTTAGGCTTGGTATGAAAATTACATACATGTATCGTATATCTTAAAAACACACAATTGACAAAAAAATGTATTACATGTACAATTATTCTATACTGTATTGTGTAGATGAGAAGAGTTGGAAGATACCAAATGGGTAATCAGAATCCGTAAATCAAAGAACAGACAACACAATGGCCAACAGAAAAAGGACAAAAGAACAGACAATGATTTACAAAACATACACATAAAACTAAAGATTGAGTTAAATAGAGTGCTAAAGCAATTCTTGAATTTCATTTTTTAATTCTCTATTATAAATAAACCATGATAACATTCAAAATGTATATCAAATTAGTACATTTAATAGCTTGGACTGAAACATGTATACAAATTATATGAACTTAAAAAAAACACCAAAGGCCAAAAAAAAATATATGTGTGTTTACTGTCACATGTCAAAAAAATCTAGGGTCGGTCGGTCGGGGTTAATTTTTTTTTTTTTTTTTTTTTATCATCGACAAAACCGGAAATAGTCGTTCCCGGTTGCGGAATCCGATTCTGGTATTTAATTTTCGAAAATTCCGGTAAAATGACGAATTATGCAGTTTTTCTACCTTCTTTGCTCTCAATTGCGACAAAAAGCTAGCAGTTGAATAAATAAAACATTGCTGCTGGTTAAACAACAAAAACGATTATCCGAATTCTGTGTAAAAATGCATAGGGTCGCTAGCAAAAATTAGGGTAGGTCGGGTGACCGTAAACACACATATTTTTTTTTTTGCCAAATCAACAAATAAAATTGTATTACAGGTAATATTATATACATAAAGTCAAACCTGTATTAAGAGGTCATGACCTTTAGGACAAAGAAACAGTGGCCTTATAAGACAGGTGACCTCTTAAAAGAGGTTCAATTCAAATTAATATTTTCTATGACCGGACAAGAAAAAGATGATCTTTTAATACAGGTGACTGCTTAATAGAGGTGACCTCATGGGCAGGTTTGACTGTATATAAAAAAATTCTTGGGTTTCATTTGTATAATTCTCTGTTATACAATATTATAAACAATATTACAAATAGAGAATTTCCTCCATGTTACTGCATGTATTGAATATCAATGAAGAGATTACAGGTTTCTTATAAAGGCTATCAAATTTCTTTTTATAAACATAACTGAGATCCTAGGGTGAATCAACACTAACAACACAACTACACTATTTAAAACTTTACAATTTATGAATTTTCAAAATTCCTTTTATATGACTTACAAATCACTTTGTAATCCAACAAGGTACAATGTAACAATTTATATGACTTTGTGATCCTTGTTTCATAAAGGATTTAATATCAATTAACCAAAATAATAATTTCTGAATTTTCATTCATTCATTCAATTCATTCATATGACTGTGTAATCCTTGTTTTACAAAAAGTTATCAAAAAGGTGTAGGTGATTTTTTTTTTATTTTGATTATCGAAATATTCAAATATCTAAATATTCAAAATAAAATACATACATACCTTTGTACATTGTACTTTGGGGGGTTTTTTTTTGCTTTTTTATCATCTACTTTTAGTATAGGATGCAAAATAATAACCAAGAATTTTATCCATATTATCAAAAATATAAATAATAGGTGTGTGTCTTTTGATGTGTCACCTACTGCAGGGTACATTCCCTTGTCAATAAAGCGACTAGAGTGAAAATGGACCTAATCTATGATGTACAAATGTACATCGATATCCAGGACATGTACAAATCTAAACAGAGGCATATATATATTATGTCATTAGTGTTTTGGGTACATAATTATTCAAAGAAATTCTTTCATAATTTTCACTTGTCCTAATCCAGTTTTACTTGTCCCGGGTTTCGGTTAGCGTGAAGACTATGTTCAGTTAAATTCCATCAAGTTAAGTGTATTAGGAGTGCACATGGCACATATTAAAAATAGTGTGATGATGACGTATATGATCATAGATGACATGTGTGATGATGATGTAGGACGCACATGTCTGAGCTGTTACAAAAAAAAACTTAGGCTATAAAAAGATTGAATTTAAAAAACTAATAATGTTCAGTAAAACTGTGACATATTTTTAATATGGCACATGTACTTAAAAATTAATGTAAGCAATTTATAATATTTGTTGAACTAAAGGAATAAAGATCCTGAAACTTAGTACCCACAGGTTGTATCTCCTTCCCTTTTCAGAAAAAAAAACATAAAAAAGATATTCTCCATAAACAGCAGGGCATTCCACAGGAAAATTGTCGATCAGGGCATTCCACAGGAAAATTGTCCATCAGGGCATTCCACAGGAAAATTGTCCGTCTCATTGCATTTTCTCCAGCTACTTTGTTTTCAAAAATGAAAATGTCAAAGTGAAAGTAAAATACGCTTTGTTTTGCAGGATCCCCCCTTCTACTTTAGGATCATCACCTCCTACTTGAAAATGAGTGAAATGCCCTGCAACAGTGTACATTAGTCAAATATTCTATCATCAATACTCCAATATAATATTTCCTAAACTTAAATCAGTTTAATTTTTTTATGACCTTTAACAAATATTTTAAGTTTGAAGTTAAATTCATCTTTATTTTAATCCTTTTCTGAACTTCAGCATTTATTTATTTTGTGTGGGAGTATTTTTTAACTTTCACTGTGGTTTCTATAAATGTAGGCAAGAACAAATATTGGTTTTTCCCAAACGGTAGCGTCTGAAAATATTGTCTGAAAACTGAGCTCTGAAGTTCAAAATTATTATCTATTTTTGGACATGACTCAATATAGATGTACATCTATTTCTTTAGTGTGGATGATTATATCATTTTCCCTGTGGTTTTAACTACAAAAATCAATATTTGTTTTCCTAAACCGTAGAGTCTAAAAATACAATCCTCGAAATGAAAATTTGAATTTCCTGGTTCGAATCAAATTCTTGAATTTCTGTTTATATACATGTAGCTGTTCTAAATAAAAACTTTCGAGACTGAAGTTCAAAATTATTTTTATCTATTTTAGGACATGACTCAATCTTTACTTACTTGTCGTATTCTTCGTTATCTATTTTACATCTTGTGTCGTTTAACTCTTTTGCTTTTTTCTGCCAATTTTTTCCATGTCTACATGTAGTTAATAAAACTATATCCTCCTTATTATGAATGTGGTATAAAGAATTTCTCGTTTCGGAACCAATTCCTACTAAATAACGTTTTCCTTTGAATCCCAACAAATATTGTCGAAATGGTGGAATATTGTTGATCGAAGTATACACATAGCCTCTCTCCCCACCAACTTCAGGAAGTTCTTTGGCAAATAGTGGAAACGATATATCGAATCCAGGGCGGAATTTGAACACAGATAAACTAGCTTTAACCAACATAGCCTCGCCAATATCAAAATCCAAACTTTCAATATAGCTCGGCCAAGTTCCTGAATATAAATTCATTACAATATGATTTTTACCATTGTTCCAAAGTGGTAAATTATCCACTTTGGACTGAATATCTTTGGCATAGTCTTTACTTAGTGTATCACGGTCTAATGTATCAATGGATAAAATGAAAATACATGCCTGCTCAGGGTCCGATGTATAATATCTTGAATTTTGTATGGTCCGTAAGATTTTGTTATAGGTTTCTGAGACCCTTTCTTGTATGGGGTAAATATAGACTTTAAAACCAAGTCTACACCTGTTGAAGTCAAAGCAAGTTTCCATACGACAACGCTGTTTCTTAGATTCAGATGCCGTTTCCCTTCGTTGTTTCGAGGACACGTGTAAGTCCTCGGAAAAAATTTCATCTTCGGAATCCAAGAAAGTGTACAAATTTCGTTTTGAAAATTCCAATATTTCTTCATTTTTAGTATTTTTATTATGGAGCTTTGAACTCAAACCACACAATAAAATTATTATTATTCCGATAGAAATTAAAAGAAAATATCGCTTTTTGGCCTGCATGGAACATTTGATCTTTTTACACTAAGCTGTCATTCCCATTACACAACATTTTATCCAAATTCACACCAATTTCTAACGAAATCCATCAGAACAAACCAATACACAAATCCATGGTCGCCGCCATATTTACGTCAAATGCATTGTGATGGGGTGAAAGGTCAAGTAGAAGGCTCCAAGGGGTTTCAAATTTATTTATTTAATCGTTTTCTTAATTTATTTAATCTATCCGTTTTGATAGGTCAATTATTGGTGGTAATTTGTTAATTAAACATGTTTTTTTTTTTATGTGATTAAATCACAAGTAGCCGGCGTCTTTCTTGATCATTAGTTCAATGAAACGAGACCAGTAAAAATGAATTACCGTAAATAACATTATAGAATATATATATACGTACATTGTCAGCGAATGTAAATTTAATATTTTACGAGGTTTAGAAAAAGGATTTACGTAATTTTGTTTATCCTACTATATCAAAGCATGTCATAACTTTGTCTAATTTATAGTAAAACGAAGGCATCCGAAGGCCATTCCAATAAAAACCCCGTCACCAGGGGCGGATCCAGGATTTCAAGTTAAGGGGACGTACTTAAAAAAATTGCGCCGAGCGGAGGGAGGCGCGAAAATTTTTGGGGTGTTTCGTGTGAAAAATCAAGCTTTTACGACAAAAAAATCTTATTTTTCCAATTTTAAAATTCGTTATCTATTTTACATCTTGTGTCGTTTAACTCTTTTGCTTTTTTCTGCCAATTTTTTCCATGTCTACATGTAGTTAATAAAACTATTTCCCAATTATATCGTTACACTCCCGAGATATTTCTCTTTTCGACTGCCACATTTAAATATAAATACAGGGCCCCCTCAGACGAATCGGACAAGAATATTCAGCGAAAGTCGCATTTTCTATTTTTCAGTCACTGAAACGGATACAGTCACTTCCAGTCCGTTCTAAATTGATTTAGAAACTAAAAAAAAAAGGTGTTTTAAAAATCAAATGTCAGTAATTTGGAGTTGAACATGTTTTTATAATCTGCATTGGAACAATTATCTGTATTTTAAAGGCTTACTTTACATTTGAGAGGAGATGATCATGATGGCATTGTTACACATGGCCGGTCTAGAGAATTCCGAATGTATATGAAAAATCCAGCGCAAACCGGAAGTGGTTGTATCCGTTTCAATGACTTAAATTTTCACCAAGCGCTTTCGCTGAATAGTCTTGTCCAATTCGTCTGAGGGGGTCCCAGTAGGTATACCCCGGTATTTAAATGTGGCAGTCGAAAAGAGAAATATCTCGTGAGTGTAACGATA
This sequence comes from Bathymodiolus septemdierum, assembly GCA_963383655.1. Taxonomy (NCBI): domain Eukaryota; kingdom Metazoa; phylum Mollusca; class Bivalvia; order Mytilida; family Modiolidae; genus Bathymodiolus; species Bathymodiolus septemdierum. The sequence continues at coordinate 4,396,017 of OY726525.1, read as the reverse complement.
TAATTGGGTCAGCGAAAGGATCACAAATAAGCGAAAAATATTGATGCGAAGTGGGAAAGGGGTAAAGGACAGATGTTTACCTTGAAGTAAGGAAGAGGAGGGGGCATATATTTTTTGAATGAAACAAGTGCCTGTGCCGTATCGACCTGACATCGAAAAGATATGGATGTAAATGAAAATGTCAGACTATTCAACATTACACTTAGGCATAAATTCAAGTAAATGAACATAGCTTGTATTGCTGTTCTGTATAAAAGTATGTCTTTCTTCTATTTGTACATTTGTCAGTATTTTCTGTTTGCACAGCTATACATGGAGCTATTTCGGTTAATAGGGACCGTGTATACGGATTGTGTCTTTTTTACTAACCGTGAAGGTTTTAAACCCTGATGCTCTGGATGGGAAAGCAGCTCGTGTTCCACCCGTGATATCAGTCGTATTATTCATGTTAAAAATCAGACGATAAGTCTTGAACGACGAGAGAAAGACGGGTTCCTGACCACAACAAATGGAACATATCCATGGTCATTTATGATACAAATATCCCGTATCGGTTAACCAAGTCATCATATATGATACAGATATCCCGTATCGGTTAACCAAGTCATCATATATGGTGACTATAAAACTTTTGACGACTTCAACTTAACCACTAGGAGTACTTATTAGCAGTAAATTGGACATCTTTGTATATCTACGTCCTTCAAAAGTATAAGAAGAGTTTGAAGATATCAAAGGGGCAATCAGAATCCGTATATCGAAGAAAAACAGACAACACAATGACCAAAAGAAAAAGGACAAAAGGACAATGAACGATAACTACAAAACATACACATAAAGCTAAAGATCGAGTAACACGAACCCCACTAAGAACCCGGGGTGAACTCAGGTGCTCTCCGGAAGGGTAGGCAGTTCCTTCTCCACTGGTGGCACCCGTCGTCTTAATCTAGTTACAAACCCGGTAATAAGTCGTGAATGAGGAAAGGACCGGGAAGAGCAATAGGTCAAAACGCCCCCACTACCAAAATGCCCCCACTTTTCACCAAAACGCCCCCACTTTTTACCAAAACGCCCCACTTTTTTCCAAAATAAATCATTATAAAAAAAACAAAATTGTGATTCAAATGTCTATAAATGTCTTCCCGCGATTCGTTTTTGTTCGAATATTTTGTTTTTGTTTTATTATATTTTTATTAATCTATTTATTAAAATTATAAATTTAATTAATGATGATTGCATTAAATCAAATTTATATGTTTCATTAATTATTACAATAATTATATGCCTTTATCTGTGCCGATGGTCTTGGATGAGTTTAATTAACGGCAAGAAAGTAAAAACACACACATGCCAAGGTATTGTGAAAAACAAATGTACAAAGCCAACAAAAGAATTTTGAGAAGTTTAAGCTTTGATAACAATGGCTTGATGTGACCTTATGACTTAATATTTAGTGAATACTGCAATTTTTTTATATTTTGTTACGTAAATTAGGTCCTGTAAATTATAATTTTTATATTTTTGGTTAACTTTATAGGTGAATTTGAAGTTATTTAAATTTTACTAAATATTTATGGGTTAAAAAGTACACCTTTGGACCTCTTGTGTGTTATTTTGCATCCTATGTAACAATGTAATACTACTTTAGACTTTAATAAGCATGTAACTAAAAGTCCCGTTGATTATAAATGTATCGACATTTCGTACCCCCTTGTACACAAACGTGTCTAATTTCTATTCACGTAGTCATTTCTGGTCTCTAGGAAGTTGGTATCCGTGAACAAATTGTTATTCCAGGCAGAATAAAGAAAAAGTAATCAATGGAGTAAACTAGTTGGTCGGCAGCAATTGAGAATGAGTCTATATTTCATTGTCGCCAGACAAAATAAACAAAATAAAGACAAATGAATATAAGACACAATTACCGGAGCATATATATACAAGTTCGTTGTCTTCTGATGTAAACTAAACATGTAGATACAATATATAGATTTACTGGACAAATCTTGAATTACAAGATATCACACATGATATCATCGCTTGAGTAGAAAAAAATATATTAAACGTGTCGTTTTAGCAATAAAAAAGTGGGGGCGTTTTGGTAAAATAATTTTTATTCTGAAAAAATAATGGGGGCGTTTTGGTAAAAAGTGGGGGCGTTTTGACATGTATTCCCGGGAAGTGTTTACGACAAGTGGAACATATCCGTGTCCATTGTTCTTGAGTCCATTCATAATCAAATATATAGGTCTATGTCTTCCCCGAACAGTTAGAATATCGATTTTTACTAACGAACAATGAAAAGATACCCCCCTCCAGTTTCATCAAATCAAATATTTATCACGACTGAGGAAATAAGCTTGTTTTTACAATAATCTTCCTGTAACGTTCTGAAATAGTTTTTTAATATCAATACGGTAAATTTGATCCTAACTAGAGTACCCTTAAATAACCTCTAAAATGAATAGACCAATCATAAAATTTGATTTTGATATCTGCGGTGCAGAACAACAAAAACTTCCGGTTGTTGCCATCGACGCTTTTCGACATTCCATCACGAAAAATGAATTACTATCTTCAATTTACGAAAGACACAGACTGAGTTTCTCTAATACATGAAAGAGAAAGAGACAATGAATTTACGTTTTAATTGAATCAAACACGATAGTCATGTGAAAATATACGTAACATTAAATCAACCGGCGTAGATAAACGTGTTTAGTTGAATGTTATGATCATGGGTAAAACGAAACAATCCATCAGAATTAAGATAATTAGCATGGGGAATGCTGAATCTGGGAAGGTAAATCTCCTTACTTATTAACTGTTTGATATGATACAAATCTCTTATTAGTTTCAGAACTGAGTGGTAATATTGTCATTGCCAATGACAATGGTATTGCAACACAGAGTGACAGACACCGTCTCATGCTAGGGCCTTCTTCTTCTTCCAAATTCAAGACTAGACTCTTAGGATAGAGTGGGTAACATCCCAGAACTGTGTGCGCTATGGACAATTTAGTTTTAAAAGTATAATAAACAAAAACAAAAATAAACCAAACAAAAATGACTAATTATACATGTACAGAGCCGTCCGGTGTTATCGTGCACCTAAGGGCCGGTTCAGTGTTTAATTTCACAGCTTACCAAAATTTTATTGAATTAATTTAAATCATCCTCAAATACTTTGAAGTATTATCTTTGTGGTCCTTATCCGGATTCCGCTACAATATATTCTCGCATATCAGTAAAAACGAAGTGTAAACAAACCATCCCTAGATTTTTGACAAATGTTGCAACGTCTGGTGATATCGCGCATGCATACTTTGGATGGTTCTTAAAATGAATAAAGGAAAGATTTTATTTTGAAAGTTTTCGAATTTGAAGTTTATACCTACAATGTATTCCTTCAAAATTTGAAAACATTTTAAATTATATCTTTTAATATAATTAGAGTTAATCCTCACATAGCAGTAGTCTCCATCTTAACTTTTCCAATGATTTTGCATTTGACATGTAAAATACGTATGTACGAAATCACTGGATGCACGAACACCAGTGCCAAGACAGTATATGTACAGTGGCTTGCAATATGTATTTAAAGGTGGGTTGGGAATCCTTCAAATGTTAATGTGGAGATACCACTTTTGAAGGATTCTAGGTTAGGTGAAAGACCTATTGACTGAGGTAAACGGTTCCAGACTAATATTGTATAAGGGAAGAAAGAAAAGTAATAAAATTTGTCTGAATTTATGTGCCCCACGAGTACGCCTGTCAGATTGAGATAGCATGGTTGTTGGTACCTCAACTAAACCCCCATTTATTTTGCATAGCAGTATCATACTTGCTTTAGTTCGTCTACAAGCAAGACTGTGCCACTGTAAGGTGTCAATCATTTTGGTGACTGCACCAGGTGACCAGTCATGGTAGTCATTAAGGATGTACCGAGCTGCTTTCCTGTGTATTTGTTCAACCTGAGATATTTGCTGATTTTTAGATGGATTCCAGGGGTCTATGTAAACTGTTTGTATGATCAATAGTTAAAATTGATAATGCATAGTGTTGATTATGCCTATGTAGTGTGACGATGGAATCATGAATTTTTGACTGATGATTTTCAAATTGTTGACATTTATAACTTGATTCAATTGCCGTCATATTTTCTGCAAAGTATCATTCTGTCGATAACTTCAAATCTGCTCTTGTGGGTTGTCAATTAATCACCAGTGCTTTCCTTCCCATTGTATTAAAACTAGTAGTAGTATCAACAACATGTTCATACAGATACATCCATTAATGTTTAATAAAATCACCAATATTTTCACACATTTCCAAGAAATTGACCATTTACTGCAATAAGAATTCGAAGAAATGAACAATGACTTTTTAGAACTAGATTCATATTCCATTCTTTTTGTAGAGTAAAGATTATTATTTTACTGGTAATCTACTTCTACTATATAAGAGGCCGCTTTCAACTAACTGAAGATTCTGCCAATTACGTTGGGTACTGCGCTTCGCGCTCTAAGGAAATTACAAATTTACTTTAGAAAATGAAATTTAATGAGTATTTTTTTTTACTTTTGATTTTAAGATAAAACTATATACAAGAGTTTTGATGAACTAGTGATTAATGAGTGATACAGCTGATTTGAATGACTCTGTTGAACTAGTGATTAATGAGTGAGACAGCTGATTTGAATGACTCTGTTGAACTAGTGATTAATGAGTGATACAGCTGATTTAAATGACTCTGTTGAACTAGTGATTAATGAGTGAGACAGCTGATTTAAATGACTCTGTTGAACTAGTGATTAATGAGTGATACAGCTGATTTGAATGACTGTTGAACTAGTGATTAATGAGTGATACAGCTGATTTGAATGACTCTGTTGAACTAGTGATTAATGAGTGAGACAGCTGATTTGAATGACTCTGTTGAACTAGTGATTAATGAGTGATACAGCTGATTTAAATGACTCTGTTGAACTAGTGATTAATGAGTGAGACAGCTGATTTGAATGACTCTGTTGAACTAGTGATTAATGAGTGATACAGCTGATTTGAATGACTCTGTTGAACTAGTGATTAATGAGTGATACAGCTGATTTGAATGACTGTTGAACTAGTGATTAATGAGTGATACAGCTGATTTGAATGACTCTGTTGAACTAGTGATTAATGAGTGATACAGCTGATTTGAATGACTGTTGAACTAGTGATTAATGAGGGATACAGCTGATTTGAATGACTCTGTTGAACTAGTGATTAATGAGTGATACAGCTGATTTGAATGACTGTTGAACTAGTGATTAATGAGTGAGACAGCTGATTTGAATGACTCTGTTGAACTAGTGATTAATGAGTGATACAGCTGATTTGAATGACTGTTGAACTAGTGATTAATGAGTGATACAGCTGATTTGAATGACTCTGTTGAACTAGTGATTAATGAGTGATACAGCTGATTTGAATGACTCTGTTGAACTAGTGATTAATGAGTGAGACAGCTGATTTGAATGACTCTGTTGAACTAGTGATTAATGAGCGATACAGCTGATTTGAATGACTCTGTTGAACTAGTGATTAATGAGTGAAACAGCTGATTTGAATGACTCTGTTGAACTAGTGATTAATGAGTGATACAGCTGATTTGAATGACTCTGTTGAACTAGTGATTAATGAGTGATACAGCTGATTTGAATGACTCTGTTGAACTAGTGATTAATGAGTGATACAGCTGATTTGAATGACTCAAAACAGGGTCACTCTTCACAGTGTTCAGGGGGGGGGGGGGGGGGGGCTGTTCCAGTTTCATATAGTTCGCGGAAAGAATGATTGCTGTCTGAGGTGTAAGCGTGTTGGTCATTGATGGTATTTGGTATGAAAAGTGATTGCATGTTCTGGGAGAATATTAATGGGGGTATGAGTATGTCTGTTTTTGAGATAGCTACTAATTCATGCGAGATCTTATATAACATGACTAGGCGTGCATCTGATCTTTGATCTGCTAGGCTTCGCCAATTTAGATGTTCTATCATGTTACTAACGCTAGAGGTGTTATGATAGCAGTTAGTAACATACCTAGCAGCCCTATACTGTACCTGTTCAAGTTGAATTATGTTTTCTTTGGTGTATGGCTCCCAAACAGAAGAGGCAAATTCAAGTGATGGTCGAACTAGAGATTTGTATGCCTGTTCTTTGACTGTGGTGGAACTGATGTTAATGTTCCTACGGAGGGAACCAAGTGTCTTGTTTGCCTTTGTTGTAATGCTGTTTATATATCATAATATATGTAATTTATTGTATTGGGAAAATCTCTGGTACTTTTTATTTTTTATTTGAAACTGAAAGGCTATGTTATCACAAAGGAGTCATAGGCTCATATCCTATAGTTATTGCTTACTGTACCTATCAGTCCATTTATTCAATCTAATTAGAAGTAAATCTCTGCACTTGCTCCCTATTTTCTATTGGTTGTTTTGTAGTGCTTCCACACAGCGACTATAAAAACAACCGATAGAAAATAGGCAGCAAGTGCAGAGATGTAATTTTGAATTTAATCTACTTTTCTTTTTTTTTATACCCCCACTCCACCGGAGGGGGGGGGTGGTATACTGTTGTACCTCTGTCCGTCCGTCCGTCTTGCCGTCCGTCCAAGATATTTTTCGGCGCATTTTTCTCAGCAACTATTGATGGCAGAAATCTGATATTTGGTCTCAAGCTTCATATAGGTATGCCATATTGTGGGAAGCGTTTTTGGACCCGTCAGATTCCTACTTCCTGTTTGCCGACTTAGTTGGTTTTTATACACATTGAACATATATGCGAAGTCATTACAATTAACCATCACTCATAAATCTGAAGAAAGTACAATATGTCGTAAATGTGTACTTTGAAGATGTAAAGAATAACGATACATGTTTTCCCCATTATAAATATTGATAACTTTTATTCCTATTCTCCAATATATGGACTTTTTGGTACATAAAAATTGCTGAAAAGGGGGAGGGGGTAAGGCATTCAGTCTATCAATCAATCAATCTGATGTTTATAATATTTTTCAGAGTTGCATCATCAAAAGATACTGTGAGAAAAGATTTGTTCACAAATATCTGGCAACCATTGGAATAGACTATGGTGTAACAAAGTAAGTCAGTGTTTTTTAAATTTAAACAAAATAAAATTAAACCTTACATTTTGTATATTATAAAGCCAAGGAAAAAATTACCTGTATTTCTGCTAACATTCGTGACAAAAAAATTTGGGTAGGTAGAAAAAAAAACTTTTTTTTTAAAAAGAATCTTACCTATGTTATACAGGTCTAGGATTTACCTGTAACTTTCACAGTGCTTTTCTGAAAACAACAATAAAAACGTAGGGGTACACGTAGGGTAGAATGATTAAGAGGTTACGGAAAAACAGGTATCTTTTATTTTTGGGCCTAATACAATATCTCAATTTGATGGATGGGTATGAAATGTTGCAAAGACAGATGTCAGATATATTCATCAACTAGTGTGAGTATTCCAGGTCCTGGCCTGGGACAGGGAAAAAATGTTGATGGGTTAAACCGGTTGAAGTTCAGTTACAATAGTTTCCAGTCAACATTACTCAGATTGTTGAGGTCAGTTTACTCAGATTGTTGTGGTCAGTTTACTCAGATTGTTGTGGTCAGTTTACTCAGATTGTTGTGGTCAGTTTACTCAGATTGTTGTGGTCAGTTTACTCAGATTGTTGAGGTCAGTTTACTCAGATTGTTGTGGTCAGTTTACTCAGATTGTTGTGGTCAGTTTACTCAGATTGTTGTGGTCAGTTTACTCAGATTGTTGTGGTCAGTTTACTCAGATTGTTGTGGTCAGTTTACTCAGATTGTTGAGGTCAGTTTACTCAGATTGTTGAGGTCAGTTTACTCAGATTGTTGTGGTCAGTTTACTCAGATTGTTGTGGTCAGTTTACTCAGATTGTTGTGGTCAGTTTACTCAGATTGTTGTGGTCAGTTTACTCAGATTGTTGAGGTCAGTTTACTCAGATTGTTGAGGTCAGTTTACTCAGATTGTTGTGGTCAGTTTACTCAGATTGTTGTGGTCAGTTTACTCAGATTGTTGAGGTCAGTTTACTCAGATTGTTGTGGTCAGTTTACTCAGATTGTTGTGGTCAGTTTACTCAGATTGTTGTGGTCAGTTTACTCAGATTGTTGTGGTCAGTTTACTCAGATTGTTGTGGTCAGTTTACTCAGATTGTTGAGGTCAGTTTACTCAGATTGTTGTGGTCAGTTTACTCAGATTGTTGTGGTCAGTTTACTCAGATTGTTGTCAGTTTACTCAGATTGTTGAGGTCAGTTTACTCAGATTGTTGTGGTCAGTTTACTCAGATTGTTGTGGTCAGTTTACTCAGATTGTTGTGGTCAGTTTACTCAGATTGTTGAGGTCAGTTTACTCAGATTGTTGTGGTCAGTTTACTCAGATTGTTGAGGTCAGTTTACTCAGATTGTTGTGGTCAGTTTACTCAGATTGTTGTGGTCAGTTTACTCAGATTGTTGAGGTCAGTTTACTCAGATTGTTGTGGTCAGTTTACTCAGATTGTTGTGGTCAGTTTACTCAGATTGTTGTGGTCAGTTTACTCAGATTGTTGAGGTCAGTTTACTCAGATTGTTGAGGTCAGTTTACTCAGATTGTTGTGGTCAGTTTACTCAGATTGTTGTGGTCAGTTTACTCAGATTGTTGTGGTCAGTTTACTCAGATTGTTGTGGTCAGTTTACTCAGATTGTTGTGGTCAGTTTACTCAGATTGTTGTGGTCAGTTTACTCAGATTGTTGAGGTCAGTTTACTCAGATTGTTGTGGTCAGTTTACTCAGATTGTTGAGGTCAGTTTACTCAGATTGTTGTGGTCAGTTTACTCAGATTGTTGAGGTCAGTTTACTCAGATTATTGCGGTCAGTTTTATTCTTGGAAAATTCTTCAGGGCTACTTAAGGTAACTGACTAGCTTGATCACATGATAATGTTGTTTATAGAGTACATACACCCAACCATCATGAACGAGAATCAAACTCACAAACTTTAAATGGTTGATAAGTACTGATTGCCGAGGTAGGATGATAAAAGGAAACAGCTTTAACAGGCACTTTCCAATGCTGAGTGGATTTCTGCTGGAATATTCAATCATTTGGTCAACCTCATGCAAAATCCACAACCACTAGCATAAACCTTGCTTATTATACCCCCGCTCCACGGAAGGGGAGTATACTGTTTTAACTGTCTGTCCGTCCTTCCGTCCGTACCAAATATTTTTCATAGCATTTTTCTCAGCAACTATTGAAGGCAGAAATCTGATATTTGGTCACAAGCTTCATATGGGTATGCCATATTGTGGGAAGCGTTTTTGGACCCGTCAGATTCCTACTTCCTGTTTGCCGACTTAGTTGGTTTTTATGCACATTGAACATATATGCGGGGGTATCATAAGTGAGCATTAGCTCACAGTTCATCTTGTTACATGTACATATAGAAATCAAATGATTTTTTTCAGAGTGACGATAAGAGACAAAGATGTGAAGGTCAACATATTTGATATGGCAGGACATCCTATATTTTATGAGGTGACGATATAAATTCTCCTTTTGTATGATCTGGCTTCACAACAAAATAAGTTTTCTGAATTTTAAACTATTAACTTTATAGAGAATCTTTCAATTTTAAGACAAGTTTAAAGATAACAAAGGGAGGTAATCAGAGACCATAAATATAAGAAGGACAAACACTACAATGGCTAAAGGAAAAAAGACAATGACTGACCAAACAAAACTGTCCCAACCCAACTAATTTTATGATCAGGAATTCTCAAGAGTAATGTTTTTACATATTTTTAACTAGTTATTTTGTTTGCATTAAAGTACCCTGTTTCAGGATTTCAAAAAATAGAAATGGCCTGTTTGTGAACCAACTTCACATTGAGATAACAGTAAATAAATATTTTTTAAAGGAAAACCTAATATAGCTCAATACATGAACTTACCTGTGTTTTACAGGTGAGAAATGAATTTTACAAGGATACTCAGGGAGCCATTATTGTTTTCGATGTATCTGACAGAAATAGCTTTGAAGCATTAGACTCCTGGATCCTAGAACTACAGAATGAAATAGGGAACCAGTCAGAGGTAGACAACATTGCAGTCTGTGTTTGTGCTAATAAGGTATGCTATATAAGTTAGAGTGAGTTAAGGTTATGGTGTTTAATGCCACTTTCAACAATATTTTAGTTATTTTCGTGGTGGTCAGTTTTATTGGTGGAGGAAACCAGAGTACCACAAGAAAACCACTGACAAACTTTATCATAAAATGTTGTATCAAGTACACCTTGCCATGAACAGGGTTCAAACTCACAACTATAGTGGTGATAGGCACTGATTGCACAAGTAGTTGTAAATCCAATTATCATACGATCATGACCACAACACCCCCCCCCCCCCCCCCCCCCCCCCCCTATGCTATATAAGTTAAGGATAACTAGTATATTTCTGTTGTTACAGAAAAATAATTGTAAGTATAGTATTGACAAATTCTGAGAAACAGTACCCTATATACAGTTAACTTGCCCATGTGGTCATCTCTATTAAGCAGTCATCTGTATTAAAATGTCACATTTTTCTAGTCCAGTCATAGAATTTTTTTTCATATGAATTGAACTTCTTTTAAGAGGTCACCTCTCTTATAAGGCCAGTTTCCTCCCCAAAGGTGACCTCTTAACACAGGTTTGACTAACTACATTGTCTGTGTAATGGTTAACATGCTTGTGTAGAGTACGTTAAATCACAGATTAGAGTCCTGGTCAGGTGAAACTCAGTCCTCACGATGAGCACCAGTCCTCCGACCCAAGACCAGTAAAATTTTGTTTGGACCAGTAAATTTTTCATTTTTTTTAAAGCTGCATTAGTTACGATTTTGACCAAAAAAATTATATGTTTTGGAAATTGGTAAATAGCTTTAAAATGATGAAATAAAGGTAAATATTTCACATTAAACAGCTTATCGTACCACTTTTCGCCTTTTGAGAACGAAAATTACCATCGATTTATTATTGTCTTGCAAGCCTTTAATTTGACCTCGCTTTCTCCGTATGTAACTGACCTTACTAGTGACCAATCGCTTGTGCATGTGCTCAGTCGATCTTAACGTATAAATCGAATTAATAATTATTGCCACTATTAAAAACGCTGAATGAAAGGAATATCGGAATAATCAACAAAGCAAAATGCATGTGCTTACCTCTGAATCCATGTTTGTTTACATCAGAACGAGGTCAAATGACGATTCGGCAAGCTCTGTAAACAATGCCGATAATTAATAAGATGGCGTCTATGACAACAGAATTAATAAAAAAAGCTTGTCGGATACTTCAACTCAATTTTGAATAAAAACCGCAAAAATGTATTAATTTATCTAATATAATATTTCTACGTTTAATGAATCTGAAGACATCATGTGATTTCATATTATTTTATTTTTTTATTTCCACACAGCTAAACAGAGAAATACTAATAAATTTTTTATCGATAATTTCACAATTTTAACACAGCTTTGTGATTCTTTTGTTGTTTTTTGACCTTTTTTTTTAATGAAAGGTTTAGTGACATCACGTTAGACAGCACATGACAAATGACCAACAGCTGATAATGTCTAATATCACAAGTCGGTTGGCAACTGAACATTGTTACTAAATTTATCGGGTAGTAAAGATCAAAGGAAACTAACAAATTACCGATAATTATGTAGATAAATTATTCTCAAAGAAGGATTTGGGCTGATATTTTATTTTTATTTTTCCAGTCTGATAAGAAGAGGGTGATAGATGAATCAGGAGGAAGGATTTGGGCTGATATTTTATTTTTATTTTTCCAGTTTGATAAGAAGAGGGTGATTGATGAATCAGAAGGAATGATTTTGGCTGATATTTTATTTTTATTTTTACAGTCTGATAAGAAGAGGGTGATAGATGAATCAGAAGGAAGGATTAGGGTTTATATTTTATATTTATTTTTCCAGTCTGATAAGAAGAGGGTGATAGATGAATCAGAAGGAAGGATTTGGGCTGATATTTTATTTTTATTTTTCCAGTCTGATAAGAAGAGGGTGATAGATGAATCAGGTGAAAGGATATATGCTGATATTTTATTTTTTATTTTTACCCTCTGATCAGAAGAGGGTGATAGATTGAATCAGAAGGAAGGATTTGGGCTGATATTTTATTTTTATTTTTCCAGTCTGATAAGAAGAGGGTGATAGATGAATCAGAAGGAAGGATTTGGGCTGATATTTTACTTTCATTTTTCTAGACTGATAAGAAGAGGGTGATAGATGAGATGAATCAGAAGCAAGGATTTGGGCTGATATTTAATATTTATTTTTCCAGTCTGATAAGAAGAGGGTAATAGATGAATCAGAAGCAAGGTTTTGTGCTGATATTTTATTTTTATTTTTCCAGTCTGATAAGAAGAGTGTGATATATGAATCAGAAGGAAGGATTTGGGCTGATATCAAATTTTTATTTTTCCAGTCTGATAAGAAGAGGGTAATAGATGAATCAGAAGCAAGGTTTTGGGCTGATATTTTATTTTTATTTTTCCAGTCTGATAAGAAGAGGGTGATAGATGAATCAGAAGCAAGGATTTGGGCTGATACAAGGGGTTATCATTACTTCGAAACCTCAGCACAAACAGGAGAGGGCGTGTCTGAAATGTTTCAGGTAAATTTTTAACATTATAAAGCAATCTACAGTGACACCTGTCTAAGCAGGGCCTTCTTGGGACCAACGTTTGTGTTTGTTATAGACAGGTGTTAGGGTAATACAGATAAATTAACATCGGTGGCGTAATGGTTGGCGTGCTCGCCTCGAGTGCAGTAGATTGTGGGTTCAAGCCCCGGTTGGATCAAACCAAAGACTATAAATTGGTATTTGTTGCTTCTTCTCTAAGCACGCAGCATCAAGGAGTAAGAGCAAAGACTGGTTGGCTCGGAATTAGAATAATGTGTCCGAGTGGAACCACATGTCTACCCGGGGACTGTTGTTTCAGTGAGCTAGCACTATAAGAATCCAATTCAGTTTGTTGGTCTAGCACAAAGCAGACCTCATCATCATCTCATTGATAATTACCTTGTTCACGCCATGATATTGCTGGAAAATTGCTGAATTGGAATTTGGTGTTAAACAACAATCAGTCACTCAGATAAATTGACAAAGATCTTACATTAGGACTTTATTTACAGTTTATAGAGGATTCTGTTCAAGGCTTAGTTTAGACAGGTTTCATTGTATATTTTAATTAATCTGCTTCTTATTTGCCAGAAAAATTGATTAATTTACTGGTGTTCAATGTCACTTACAATAAGTACAGCTGTATAGTACTTTAAGAAAATGAATGAATCTGATAAAAATAATATACTGACTGTCAGCATGGTTTAGGTGGATTGTTTATACAACTACTACAATAGTACAGTCTCCCTGTGATAATAAGCCCACTCCCTCCAAAGGCCACTCCCTCCAAAGGCCACCCCCCTTATCAGACCATATTTTGGTTGTACTGAGATAGTAAAATACTACTTACCCTAGAAAGAGGCCACCCCTATTATAAGGCCACGTTTTCATTGCAGAAGGAGTGATGTTATTATTAGGGGGCTTACTGTAGTAGGGTATTAACACAGAGTTTGTTGTATAATTTAACTTATAAAATAGCCTACTCTTTGTATTACTTTAACATAGAGTTTGTTGTATAATTTAACTGATAAAATAGCCTACTCTTTGTATTACTTTAACACAGAGTTTGTTGTATAATTTAACTTATAAAATAGCCTACTCTTTGTATTACTTTAACACAGAGTTTGTTGTATAATTTAACTTATAAAATAGCCTACTCTTTGTGTTACTTTAACACAGAGTTTGTTGTATAATTTAACTTATAAAATAGCCTACTCTTTGTATTGTTTTAACACAGAGTTTGTTGTATAATTTAACTTATAAAATAGCCTACTCTTTGTATTGTTTTAACACAGAGTTTGTTGTATAATTTAACTTATAAAATAGCCTACTCTTTGTATTGCTTTAACACAGAGTTTGTTGTATAATTTAACTTATAAAATAGCCTACTCTTTGTATTACTTTAACACAGAGTTTGTTGTATAATTTAACTTATAAAATAGCCTACTCTTTGTGTTGCTTTAACACAGAGTTTGTTGTATAATTTAACTTATAAAATAGCCTACTCTTTGTATTGCTTTAACACAGAGTTTGTTGTATAATTTAACTTATAAAATAGCCTACTCTTTGTATTGCTTTAACACAGAGTTTGTTGTATAATTTAACTTATAAAATAGCCTACTCTTTGTGTTGCTTTAACACAGAGTTTGTTGTATAATTTAACTTATAAAATAGCCTACTCTTTGTGTTGCTTTAACACAGAGTTTGTTGTATAATTTAACTTATAAAATAGCCTACTCTTTGTATTGCTTTAACACAGAGTTTGTTGTATAATTTAACTTATAAAATAGCCTACTCTTTGTGTTGCTTTAACACAGAGTTTGTTGTATAATTTAACTTATAAAATAGCCTACTCTTTGTATTGCTTTAACACAGAGTTTGTTGTATAATTTAACTTATAAAATAGCCTACTCTTTGTATTGCTTTAACACAGAGTTTGTTGTATAATTTAACTTATAAAATAGCCTACTCTTTGTGTTGCTTTAACACAGAGTTTGTTGTATAATTTAACTTATAAAATAGCCTACTCTTTGTGTTGCTTTAACACAGAGTTTGTTGTATAATTTAACTTATAAAATAGCCTACTCTTTGTATTGCTTTAACACAGAGTTTGTTGTATAATTTAACTTATAAAATAGCCTACTCTTTGTATTACTTTAACACAGAGTTTGTTGTATAATTTAACTTATAAAATAGCCTATTCTTTGTATTGTTTTAACACAGAGTTTGTTGTATAATTTAACTTATAAAATAGCCTACTCTTTGTATTACTTTAACACAGAGTTTGTTGTATAATTTAACTTATAAAATAGCCTATTCTTTGTATTACTTTAACACAGAGTTTGTTGTATAATTTAACTTATAAAATAGCCTACTCTTTGTATTGCTTTAACACAGAGTTTGTTGTATAATTTAACTTATAAAATAGCCTACTCTTTGTGTTGCTTTAACACAGAGTTTGTTGTATAATTTAACTTATAAAATAGCCTACTCTTTGTGTTGCTTTAACACAGAGTTTGTTGTATAATTTAACTTATAAAATAGCCTACTCTTTGTATTGCTTTAACACAGAGTTTGTTGTATAATTTAACTTATAAAATAGCCTACTCTTTGTATTACTTTAACACAGAGTTTGTTGTATAATTTAACTTATAAAATAGCCTACTCTTTGTGTTGCTTTAACACAGAGTTTGTTGTATAATTTAACTTATAAAATAGCCTACTCTTTGTATTGCTTTAACACAGAGTTTGTTGTATAATTTAACTTATAAAATAGCCTACTCTTTGTGTTGCTTTAACACAGAGTTTGTTGTATAATTTAACTTATAAAATAGCCTACTCTTTGTATTGCTTTAACACAGAGTTTGTTGTATAATTTAACTTATAAAATAGCCTACTCTTTGTGTTGCTTTAACACAGAGTTTGTTGTATAATTTAACTTATAAAATAGCCTACTCTTTGTGTTGCTTTAACACAGAGTTTGTTGTATAATTTAACTTATAAAATAGCCTACTCTTTGTATTGCTTTAACACAGAGTTTGTTGTATAATTTAACTTATAAAATAGCCTACTCTTTGTATTGCTTTAACACAGAGTTTGTTGTATAATTTAACTTATAAAATAGCCTACTCTTTGTATTACTTTAACACAGAGTTTGTTGTATAATTTAACTTATAAAATAGCCTACTCTTTGTGTTGCTTTAACACAGAGTTTGTTGTATAATTTAACTTATAAAATAGCCTACTCTTTGTATTGCTTTAACACAGAGTTTGTTGTATAATTTAACTTATAAAATAGCCTACTCTTTGTATTACTTTAACACAGAGTTTGTTGTATAATTTAACTTATAAAATAGCCTACTCTTTGTATTGCTTTAACACAGAGTTTGTTGTATAATTTAACTTATAAAATAGCCTACTCTTTGTATTGCTTTAACACAGAGTTTGTTGTATAATTTAACTTATAAAATAGCCTATTCTTTGTATTGCTTTAACACAGAGTTTGTTGTATAATTTAACTTATAAAATAGCCTACTCTTTGTATTGTTTTAACACAGAGTTTGTTGTATAATTTAACTTATAAAATAGCCTACTCTTTGTATTGCTTTAACACAGAGTTTGTTGTATAATTTAACTTATAAAATAGCCTATTCTTTGTATTGCTTTAACACAGAGTTTGTTGTATAATTTAACTTATAAAATAGCCTACTCTTTGTATTGTTTTAACACAGAGTTTGTTGTATAATTTAACTTATAAAATAGCCTACTCTTTGTATTGCTTTAACACAGAGTTTGTTGTATAATTTAACTTATAAAATAGCCTATTCTTTGTATTGCTTTAACACAGAGTTTGTTGTATAATTTAACTTATAAAATAGCCTACTCTTTGTATTGCTTTAACACAGAGTTTGTTGTATAATTTAACTTATAAAATAGCCTACTCTTTGTATTACTTTAACACAGAGTTTGTTGTATAATTTAACTTATAAAATAGCCTATTCTTTATATTGCTTTAACACAGAGTTTGTTGTATAATTTAACTTATAAAATAGCCTACTTTTTGTATTGCTTTAACACAGAGTTTGTTGTATAATTTAACTTATAAAATAGCCTATTCTTTGTATTACTTTAACACAGAGTTTGTTGTATAATTTAACTTATAAAATAGCCTACTCTTTGTATTACTTTAACACAGAGTTTGTTGTATAATTTAACTTATAAAATAGCCTACTCTTTGTATTGCTTTAACACAGAGTTTGTTGTATAATTTAACTTATAAAATAGCCTACTCTTTGTATTGCTTTAACACAGAGTTTGTTGTATAATTTAACTTATAAAATAGCCTACTCTTTGTATTACTTTAACACAGAGTTTGTTGTATAATTTAACTTATAAAATAGCCTATTCTTTGTATTGCTTTAACACAGAGTTTGTTGTATAATTTAACTTATAAAATAGCCTACTCTTTGTATTGCTTTAACACAGAGTTTGTTGTATAATTTAACTTATAAAATAGCCTACTCTTTGTATTGCTTTAACACAGAGTTTGTTGTATAATTTAACTTATAAAATAGCCTATTCTTTGTATTGCTTTAACACAGAGTTTGTTATATAATTTAACTTATAAAATAGCCTACTCTTTGTATTACTTTAACACAGAGTTTGTTGTATAATTTAACTTATAAAATAGCCTATTCTTTGTATTGCTTTAACACAGAGTTTGTTGTATAATTTAACTTATAAAATAGCCTACTCTTTGTATTACTTTAACACAGAGTTTGTTGTATAATTTAACTTATAAAATAGCCTACTCTTTGTATTACTTTAACACAGAGTTTGTTGTATAATTTAACTTATAAAATAGCCTATTCTTTGTATTGTTTTAACACAGAGTTTGTTGTATAATTTAACTTATAAAATAGCCTACTCTTTGTATTGCTTTAACACAGAGTTTGTTGTATAATTTAACTTATAAAATAGCCTATTCTTTGTATTGTTTTAACACAGAGTTTGTTGTATAATTTAACTTATAAAATAGCCTACTCTTTGTATTACTTTAACACAGAGTTTGTTGTATAATTTAACTTATAAAATAGCCTACTCTTTGTATTACTTTAACACAGAGTTTGTTGTATAATTTAACTTATAAAATAGCCTACTCTTTGTATTGCTTTAACACAGAGTTTGTTGTATAATTTAACTTATAAAATAGCCTACTCTTTGTATTACTTTAACACAGAGTTTGTTGTATAATTTAACTTATAAAATAGCCTACTCTTTGTATTACTTTAACACAGAGTTTGTTGTATAATTTAACTTATAAAATAGCCTACTCTTTGTATTACTTTAACACAGAGTTTGTTGTATAATATAACTTATAAAATAGCCTACTCTTTGTATTACTTTAACACAGAGTTTGTTGTATAATTTAACTTATAAAATAGCCTATTCTTTGTATTGTTTTAACACAGAGTTTGTTGTATAATTTAACTTATAAAATAGCCTACTCTTTGTATTGCTTTAACACAGAGTTTGTTGTATAATTTAACTTATAAAATAGCCTACTCTTTGTATTGCTTTAACACAGAGTTTGTTGTATAATTTAACTTATAAAATAGCCTACTCTTTGTATTACTTTAACACAGAGTTTGTTGTATAATTTAACTTATAAAATAGCCTACTCTTTGTGTTGCTTTAACACAGAGTTTGTTGTATAATTTAACTTATAAAATAGCCTACTCTTTATATTGCTTTAACACAGAGTTTGTTGTATAATTTAACTTATAAAATAGCCTACTCTTTGTATTGCTTTAACACAGAGTTTGTTGTATAATTTAACTTATAAAATAGCCTACTCTTTGTATTGCTTTAACACAGAGTTTGTTGTATAATTTAACTTATAAAATAGCCTACTCTTTGTATTGCTTTAACACAGAGTTTGTTGTATAATTTAACTTATAAAATAGCCTACTCTTTGTATTACTTTAACACAGAGTTTGTTGTATAATTTAACTTATAAAATAGCCTACTCTTTGTATTGCTTTAACACAGAGTTTGTTGTATAATTTAACTTATAAAATAGCCTACTCTTTGTATTACTTTAACACAGAGTTTGTTGTATAATTTAACTTATAAAATAGCCTACTCTTTGTATTGCTTTAACACAGAGTTTGTTGTATAATTTAACTTATAAAATAGCCTACTCTTTGTATTGCTTTAACACAGAGTTTGTTGTATAATTTAACTTATAAAATAGCCTACTCTTTGTATTGCTTTAACACAGAGTTTGTTGTATAATTTAACTTATAAAATAGCCTACTCTTTGTATTACTTTAACACAGAGTTTGTTGTATAATTTAACTTATAAAATAGCCTACTCTTTGTATTGCTTTAACACAGAGTTTGTTGTATAATTTAACTTATAAAATAGCCTATTCTTTGTATTGCTTTAACACAGAGTTTGTTGTATAATTTAACTTATAAAATAGCCTACTCTTTGTATTACTTTAACACAGAGTTTGTTGTATAATTTAACTTATAAAATAGCCTATTCTTTATATTGCTTTAACACAGAGTTTGTTGTATAATTTAACTTATAAAATAGCCTACTTTTTGTATTGCTTTAACACAGAGTTTGTTGTATAATTTAACTTATAAAATAGCCTACTCTTTGTATTGCTTTAACACAGAGTTTGTTGTATAATTTAACTTATAAAATAGCCTACTCTTTGTATTACTTTAACACAGAGTTTGTTGTATAATTTAACTTATAAAATAGCCTACTCTTTGTATTGCTTTAACACAGAGTTTGTTGTATAATTTAACTTATAAAATAGCCTACTCTTTGTATTACTTTAACACAGAGTTTGTTGTATAATTTAACTTATAAAATAGCCTACTCTTTGTATTACTTTAACACAGTTTGTTGTATAATTTAACTTATAAAATAGCCTATTCTTTGTATTGCTTTAACACAGAGTTTGTTGTATAATTTAACTTATAAAATAGCCTACTTTTTGTATTGCTTTAACACAGAGTTTGTTGTATAATTTAACTTATAAAATAGCCTACTTTTTGTATTGCTTTAACACAGAGTTTGTTGTATAATTTAACTTATAAAATAGCCTACTCTTTGTATTGCTTTAACACAGAGTTTGTTGTATAATTTAACTTATAAAATAGCCTACTCTTTGTATTGCTTTAACACAGAGTTTGTTGTATAATATAACTTATAAAATAGCCTACTCTTTGTATTGCTTTAACACAGAGTTTGTTGTATAATTTAACTTATAAAATAGCCTATTCTTTGTATTGCTTTAACACAGAGTTTGTTGTATAATTTAACTTATAAAATAGCCTACTCTTTGTATTGCTTTAACACAGAGTTTGTTGTATAATTTAACTTATAAAATAGCCTACTCTTTGTATTACTTTAACACAGAGTTTGTTGTATAATTTAACTTATAAAATAGCCTACTCTTTGTATTGTTTTAACACAGAGTTTGTTGTATAATTTAACTTATAAAATAGCCTACTCTTTGTATTGCTTTAACACAGAGTTTGTTGTATAATTTAACTTATAAAATAGCCTACTCTTTGTATTACTTTAACACAGAGTTTGTTGTATAATTTAACTTATAAAATAGCCTACTCTTTGTATTACTTTAACACAGAGTTTGTTGTATAATTTAACTTATAAAATAGCCTATTCTTTGTATTGCTTTAACACAGAGTTTGTTGTATAATTTAACTTATAAAATAGCCTACTTTTTGTATTGCTTTAACACAGAGTTTGTTGTATAATTTAACTTATAAAATAGCCTACTTTTTGTATTGCTTTAACACAGAGTTTGTTGTATAATTTAACTTATAAAATAGCCTACTTTTTGTATTGCTTTAACACAGAGTTTGTTGTATAATTTAACTTATAAAATAGCCTACTTTTTGTATTGCTTTAACACAGAGTTTGTTGTATAATTTAACTTATAAAATAGCCTATTCTTTGTATTACTTTAACACAGAGTTTGTTGTATAATTTAACTTATAAAATAGCCTACTCTTTGTATTGTTTTAACACAGAGTTTGTTGTATAATTTAACTTATAAAATAGCCTACTCTTTGTATTGCTTTAACACAGAGTTTGTTGTATAATTTAACTTATAAAATAGCCTACTCTTTGTATTGCTTTAACACAGAGTTTGTTGTATAATTTAACTTATAAAATAGCCTACTCTTTGTATTGCTTTAACACAGAGTTTGTTGTATAATTTAACTTATAAAATAGCCTACTCTTTGTATTACTTTAACACAGAGTTTGTTGTATAATTTAACTTATAAAATAGCCTACTCTTTGTATTACTTTAACACAGAGTTTGTTGTATAATTTAACTTATAAAATAGCCTACTCTTTGTATTGCTTTAACACAGAGTTTGTTGTATAATTTAACTTATAAAATAGCCTACTCTTTGTATTACTTTAACACAGAGTTTGTTGTATAATTTAACTTATAAAATAGCCTACTCTTTGTATTGGTTTAACACAGAGTTTGTTGTATAATTTAACTTATAAAATAGCCTACTCTTTGTATTACTTTAACACAGAGTTTGTTGTATAATTTAACTTATAAAATAGCCTACTCTTTGTATTGCTTTAACACAGAGTTTGTTGTATAATATAACTTATAAAATAGCCTACTCTTTGTATTACTTTAACACAGAGTTTGTTGTATAATTTAACTTATAAAATAGCCTACTCTTTGTATTGCTTTAACACAGAGTTTGTTGTATAATTTAACTTATAAAATAGCCTACTCTTTGTATTGCTTTAACACAGAGTTTGTTGTATAATTTAACTTATAAAATAGCCTACTCTTTGTATTACTTTAACACAGAGTTTGTTGTATAATTTAACTTATAAAATAGCCTACTCTTTGTATTGCTTTAACACAGAGTTTGTTGTATAATTTAACTTATAAAATAGCCTACTCTTTGTATTACTTTAACACAGAGTTTGTTGTATAATTTAACTTATAAAATAGCCTACTCTTTGTATTGCTTTAACACAGAGTTTGTTGTATAATTTAACTTATAAAATAGCCTACTCTTTGTATTGCTTTAACACAGAGTTTGTTGTATAATTTAACTTATAAAATAGCCTACTCTTTATATTGCTTTAACACAGAGTTTGTTGTATAATTTAACTTATAAAATAGCCTACTCTTTGTATTACTTTAACACAGAGTTTGTTGTATAATTTAACTTATAAAATAGCCTACTCTTTGTATTACTTTAACACAGAGTTTGTTGTATAATTTAACTTATAAAATAGCCTATTCTTTGTATTGCTTTAACACAGAGTTTGTTGTATAATTTAACTTATAAAATAGCCTACTCTTTGTATTGCTTTAACACACAGTTTGTTGTATAATTTAACTTATAAAATAGCCTACTCTTTGTGTTGCTTTAACACAGAGTTTGTTGTATAATTTAACTGATAAAATAGCCTACTCTTTGTGTTGCTTTAACACAGAGTTTGTTGTATAATTTAACTTATAAAATAGCCTATTCTTTGTATTGCTTTAACACAGAGTTTGTTGTATAATTTAACTTATAAAATAGCCTACTCTTTGTATTACTTTAACACAGAGTTTGTTGTATAATTTAACTTATAAAATAGCCTATTCTTTGTATTGCTTTAACACAGAGTTTGTTGTATAATTTAACTTATAAAATAGCCTACTCTTTGTATTACTTTAACACAGAGTTTGTTGTATAATTTAACTTATAAAATAGCCTATTCTTTGTATTGCTTTAACACAGAGTTTGTTGTATAATTTAACTTATAAAATAGCCTACTCTTTGTGTTGCTTTAACACAGAGTTTGTTGTATAATTTAACTGATAAAATAGCCTACTCTTTGTGTTGCTTTAACACAGAGTTTGTTGTATAATTTAACTTATAAAATAGCCTATTCTTTGTATTACTTTAACACAGAGTTTGTTGTATAATTTAACTTATAAAATAGCCTATTCTTTGTGTTGCTTTAACACAGAGTTTGTTGTATAATTTAACTTATAAAATAGCCTACTCTTTGTGTTGCTTTAACACAGAGTTTGTTGTATAATTTAACTTATAAAATAGCCTATTCTTTGTATTGCTTTAACACAGAGTTTGTTGTATAATTTAACTTATAAAATAGCCTACTCTTTGTATTGCTTTAACACACAGTTTGTTGTATAATTTAACTTATAAAATAGCCTACTCTTTGTGTTGCTTTAACACAGAGTTTGTTGTATAATTTAACTGATAAAATAGCCTACTCTTTGTGTTGCTTTAACACAGAGTTTGTTGTATAATTTAACTTATAAAATAGCCTATTCTTTGTATTGCTTTAACACAGAGTTTGTTGTATAATTTAACTTATAAAATAGCCTACTCTTTGTATTACTTTAACACAGAGTTTGTTGTATAATTTAACTTATAAAATAGCCTATTCTTTGTATTGCTTTAACACAGAGTTTGTTGTATAATTTAACTTATAAAATAGCCTACTCTTTGTATTACTTTAACACAGAGTTTGTTGTATAATTTAACTTATAAAATAGCCTATTCTTTGTATTGCTTTAACACAGAGTTTGTTGTATAATTTAACTTATAAAATAGCCTACTCTTTGTGTTGCTTTAACACAGAGTTTGTTGTATAATTTAACTGATAAAATAGCCTACTCTTTGTGTTGCTTTAACACAGAGTTTGTTGTATAATTTAACTTATAAAATAGCCTACTCTTTGTGTTGCTTTAACACAGAGTTTGTTGTATAATTTAACTTATAAAATAGCCTATTCTTTGTATTGCTTTAACACAGAGTTTGTTGTATAATTTAACTTATAAAATAGCCTACTCTTTGTATTACTTTAACACAGAGTTTGTTGTATAATTTAACTTATAAAATAGCCTACTCTTTGTATTGCTTTAACACAGAGTTTGTTGTATAATTTAACTTATAAAATAGCCTATTCTTTGTATTGCTTTAACACAGAGTTTGTTGTATAATTTAACTTATAAAATAGCCTACTCTTTGTATTGCTTTAACACAGAGTTTGTTGTATAATTTAACTTATAAAATAGCCTACTCTTTGTATTACTTTAACACAGAGTTTGTTGTATAATTTAACTGATAAAATAGCCTACTCTTTGTATTGTTTTAACACAGAGTTTGTTGTATAATTTAACTTATAAAATAGCCTACTCTTTGTATTACTTTAACACAGAGTTTGTTGTATAATTTAACTTATAAAATAGCCTACTCTTTGTATTGCTTTAACACAGAGTTTGTTGTATAATTTAACTTATAAAATAGCCTACTCTTTGTATTACTTTAACACAGAGTTTGTTGTATAATTTAACTTATAAAATAGCCTACTCTTTGTATTACTTTAACACAGAGTTTGTTGTATAATTTAACTTATAAAATAGCCTACTCTTTGTATTGCTTTAACACAGAGTTTGTTGTATAATTTAACTTATAAAATAGCCTACTCTTTGTATTGCTTTAACACAGAGTTTGTTGTATAATTTAACTTATAAAATAGCCTACTCTTTGTATTGCTTTAACAAAGCAATTTTGTATCTGTTGCCTGCCATAACCCATTAAAATGTAAGTTTTATTTTTTATATTTTAGGTACTATTTGAAAGTGTAGTAATAGCATTTGAAAATGGTGGTAAAAAGGCACCTTTACAAACTCAACTAGGTTATTCTAAAGATCAAGTTGATGCTATACAGAAACTTAAATCAGCAAAAAGTGATTACGAAAGACTTGGTGTTTACCCAGGCGCATCAAAGTAAGTCATCTTAAAAAAAAAATTATTCTAACTACCTGTATTTTGTAATAGAAACATTTCATTGCCATGACAATGACACCTAACAAATGCCCTGTAACAAATGTAACTTGTTCTTGGAATTATATAGCTGAACAATTTTGCATTAAACAATCTCTCACTCACTCAAGACGACATATACAATATCACATATACAATATCACATATACAATATCACATATACAATACCACATATACAATATCACATATACAATATCACATATACAATATCACATATACAATATCACATATACAATACAACATATACAATATCACATATACAATATCACATATACAATATCACATATACAATACCACATATACAATACCACATATACAATATCACATATACAATATCACATATACAATACCACATATACAATACCACATATACAATACCACATATACAATACCACATATACAATATCACATATACAATATCACATATACAATACCACATATACAATATCACATATACAATACCACATATACAATATCACATATACAATATCACATATACAATACCACATATACAATACCACATATACAATATCACATATACAATATCACATATACAATACCACATATACAATATCACATATACAATATCACATATACAATACCACATATACAATACCACATATACAATATCACATATACAATATCACATATACAATATCACATATACAATACCACATATACAATATCACATATACAATATCACATATACAATATCACATATACAATATCACATATACAATACCACATATACAATATCACATATACAATATCACATATACAATATCACATATACAATATCACATATACAATACCACATATACAATATCACATATACAATATCACATATACAATACCACATATACAATACCACATATACAATACCACATATACAATATCACATATACAATATCACATATACAATATCACATATACAATATCACATATGCAATACCACATATGCAATACCACATATACAATATCACATATACAATATCACATATACAATACCACATATACAATACCACATATACAATACCACATATACAATATCACATATACAATATCACATATACAATATCACATCAAGGTGTAGGAAAACATGTGTTTGTATGCTCCTAAAATACAATAAAAAGTCATATATATAAATAATGTTTAGAGAATAAAAGCTAGGAGTTATACAGTGGCAAATATTATACACTGTGTAGAGGGAGATGATTTCTTTCTAAGGGAGATAAGTCACTAAAGTTTCAGGGGTTAAGGTTATGGTGTTTAACGCCACTTTCAACACTATTTCAGTTATATCACGGCGGTCAGTTTTATTGGTGGAGGAAACTGGAGTATCCAGGGAAAACCACTGACCTGTCGCAAGTCACTGACAAACTTTATCACATAACGTTGTATCGAGTACACATCACCCGAGCGGGATTCGAACTCACAACGTTAGTGGTGATATGCATATGTAGTTATAAATCCAACTACCATACGATCATGACCATGACGGCCCCTTCTAAAGTTTCAAATGAAATCTTTTGTCAACACATTTATTATATTATGTTCACTTTTTGTATTCATTATCTCATTAATAATATGGACTACTTTTTTCAGGGATGATGTAAACAAAGCTTACAGAAGATTAGCTGTATTACTACACCCAGATAAAAGTGTAGCACCTGGTAGTGAAGAGGCTTTCAAACTATTAGTAGCAGCAAGGACTACATTGTTAAAGAAATGTTCATAACACATTGTCAAACTAAATTATTGATTTGATTGTTATGTAGTATATTTATCCCCGGGGCACCACAGTCAAGTATTTCTATATTGGTTCACCCATAGTTTTATTAAAATCTGTCAATTTAAAGGTACAGTGGAACCTGTCTTAATTTGACACACCAAGAGACCAGGGAACTGTGTTGGATTGTACAGGATGTCAGAACCTGTCTAATCTGACACACCAAGAGACCAGGGAACTGTGTTGGATTGTACAGGATGTCAGAACCTGTCTAATCTGACACACCAAGAGACCAGGGAGCTGTGTTGGATTGTACAGGATGTCAGAACCTGTCTAATCTGACACACCAAGAGACCAGGGAACTGTGTTGGATTGTACAGGATGTCAGAACCTGTCTAATTTGACACACCAAGAGACCAGGGAGCTGTGTTGGATTGTACAGGATGTCAGAACCTGTCTAATCTGACACACCAAGAGACCAGGGAGCTGTGTTGGATTGTACAGGATGTCAGAACCTGTCTAATCTGACACACCAAGAGACCAGGGAACTGTGTTGGATTGTACAGGATGTCAGAACCTGTCTAATTTGACACACCAAGAGACCAGGGAACTGTGTTGGATTGTACAGGATGTCAGAACCTGTCTAATCTGACACACCAAGAGACCAGGGAACTGTGTTGGATTGTACAGGATGTCAGAACCTGTCTAATTTGACACACCAAGAGACCAGGGAACTGTGTTGGATTGTACAGGATGTCAGAACCTGTCTAATCTGACACACCAAGAGACCAGGGAATTGTGTTGGATTGTACAGGATGTCAGAACCTGTCTAATCTGACACACCAAGAGACCAGGGAATTGTGTTGGATTGTACAGGATGTTGGAATACTCAGGTTTTAGTTAGTTAACATAAATACTTTGGAACCATAAATTTTAGTTGAATGTCGCAGGAAAACTTAGGTGTCAGATTGCACAAGTTGTACTGTATTTTTGTTTGTTGTATGTATGAACTGCCTTGTTTAAACCTTCAGCATACAAATAGAAGGCTTGAAAATAAACAACAGAAATCCAATACAGTCAAACCTGTATTAAGAGGTCATCTTTGTACAGTCAAACCTGTATTAAGAGGTCACCTTTGTACAGTCAGACCTGTATTAAGAGGTCACCTTTGTACAGTCAAACCTGTATTAAGAGGTCACCTTTGTACAGTCAAACCTGTATTAAGAGGTCACCTTTGTAGTCAAACCTGTATTAAGAGGTCACCTTTGTACAGTCAAACCTGTATTAAGAGGTCACCTTTGTACAGTCAAACCTGTATTAAGAGGTCACCTTTGTACAGTCAAACCTGTATTAAGAGGTCACCTTTGTACAGTCAAACCTGTATTAAGAGGTCACCTTTGTACAGTCAAACCTGTATTAAGAGGTCACCTTTGTAGTCAAACCTGTATTAAGAGGTCACCTTTGTACAGTCAAACCTGTATTAAGAGGTCACCTTTGTACAGTCAAACCTGTATTAAGAGGTCACCTTTGTACAGTCAAACCTGTATTAAGAGGTCACCTTTGTAGTCAAACCTGTATTAAGAGGTCACCTTTGTACAGTCAAACCTGTATTAAGAGGTCACCTTTGTACAGTCAAACCTGTATTA